>JANSTT010023591.1:0-39575 GCA_026745375.1 Platyura marginata | reverse complement strand
TATATATATGTAAATGTTTTTCTTTTGTTCTTTATTTTTTTTTTTTTTATATATGGTGTTTAAACCTTTTTAACTTTGTCTTTTCGGTAAAAAAGATAAAATTTAACATTCTTGCAACGGTTAGGATCATATAAAAGTTATAATTTTACTATATGATAAATGTCTTTGTCTTTGAAAGATAGTTACTTCTTGTGAAACTGTGTGCCACTGTGTCTCACGAAACCAATTATAATTCCTTATCGCAGAAAACAAACGGCACCCGATATTCCCAATAGACTAATTGCGCGAAATTCGAAAGTTTTGTGCGGGTAAATTAATTGGTTTCAAAACAAAAATCTATATGATGTACCCGGGGTGGAGCTCACTCTGTATAATAAAATTACACTGGCAATATTTTCCCGTGCTTTGATTTCTTTGGCATAGCCACACCCATTAATGATATTTTAATTTTTGGCATAAAGTCTGTGGAGTATAACTATTTAATTCTAAATTTGTACAGGAAATATTGGGTAGTGATTGTGATTAAGAGCGTTTTGTAGACCAGCGATTTTAAAATATTTTTGATGATGAGTAGCCCATTAAATTGGTTAGAAACTGATTTATTGAACCCAAGAAGTTCTTAATTTTTATATTGGATTTAATAATACTGAGGAGTTTTAAAATTACTACATGAAATTTACCCACTCATTAAGGGGAAGATAAGATAAGTTTGCTACATTTTCCCACAAAAAAGAGATCATCAGATCAATTGAGATAAATTTAACTGGAGTATTATACAATAGGTCTAAATAAAGGCCGCAATGTAGGTGGTTCATAAAAAATCACACTCCTATCAAAAAATCAATCATCAAGGGGAAGATATCTAAACTGGGATGGTATTTTATCTCGAGTAGGTACTCTGAAAATGTCTCAAGGGGTTTGTTGGAGCATAGTTTAAGAAATGATAATTCGAACGACATACATACTATATGTACTTGTACAATGTACGTACACATGTCTAATTTTGAATAATAATTTTAATTTCTATTTTCCGTACCTACAAATTTGTTCAGGTTTGTCAGAAAAAGAATTTCTTAATAGGGTATGTCCCTGAAAACACCTTTAATATACCCACATCAGCTGAGAAAAATGACATTATTTTAAAATAACCATCAATAATTCACGAATCACAAAACATAGGTACAAAAATATGTGTAACACCAACCCTATGTCACTTTTGATAACAATACGAATATTATACGACACAGAAATCACAATAAATGTCATGAACTCCATTAGGCGAATTTGTGAAAGATGTTATTAACCTTTTCTGTTATACAAATAAAATTCAAAACTAAATATCTCAAATATGTCGGGTAGTACCGCTGTGCCTTCTCCGCTCCATACCCCCACTCCGCCGTCTCCAAATTTACGGTTAGCACATATGTATTCCCTATACCGTTTCCGGTTGGCATACAGGTAAAAATATGATGATTTATTTACTCAGAACTACGTGCTGAGCCCGTAATAGAATAATTCCCTAAATAGGGATATCTGTCTTTTCTAAATATGTGCGTATACATACATACATATATACTTAATTCACTCCCATTCCAATCTATAGAAAATTGTCTATACCACACATTGCTAGGGCTTAGTAACCATAGTGACTTAACAAGTTTTCTTGACTTACCAAACGTTATCTATTACTTGCTTGTCGTTTATCATAATGGATTACTCATACTCTCCCATTTGATTTGTTTATTTATTTATTTATTTTATTTATTTGATGAATTTAGTCTATCGGATTAAGGATAATCTCATTCACAAATTTCTTTAATATCAATTCGAATGGATAATCAGAATGTGCTACAAAATTAACCTCGTCGCCATCGCCGCCATCGCCGCCATCATCATCATTAATGACGATGACTTTTTGGAGAAAATAATTAAAACAACTAAAACGACTTTACTTTACAACATCTATGCATGTATGTTTTATATACTATATATATATATATAACATATCTATAAGCAAGAAAGTCTCACTTGTTCTGTAATAACAATAATAATATCCATTAAGTTATTATGGAAACAATGAAAGATATAACATAATAATGTGCCTATTCCATGGCATTAAAATCAACTGGAAGAGCATTCAACTTCAGCAAAGAGATTAGCACAAATATAAATAGAATATAAACCATTTAACACAACCAAGTCGAGCTACCAAAGAGCAGAAATGAAAAGCAACCAGGTGACGTTAGAATTCATAGGTTCCCAAACCAGTATACAACAGCGGAAATATGTTTGGTTAGCAATGTGAACAATATTCTTTGTACCTCTTGTGGAATGTATAATTTCTGAAATGAACGGACCCCAGAATTATTGTACAGAATTTCATAAGAATGGATGCGATGAACGTTATGGAATTCGCAAGGAAATAACGCAAAGTAGTGAGGAAGGAAGCCGTAAATGGATTTATGGATATCTTTGTGAATTTAAAAGCTTAAATGAAGATGATGATACTATGGCTTTGAGAATTTCTTGAATTACGTTATGTATAGGTTTTTGGGAATCTCTGTTTCTTATATATGTTATAGAGATCTGTTTGAGGAGTACGTACCTATGCGGTTAAGGTTTATATGGCACAATTCTACAAGTATTGTATTATGTTTTTCTTCGGTTTTCATCAGGAAAATACATAACACCGAACTGTGTTTTTGACATTGATATATTAGATTTTAACGAAGCTCTCTACACCACCAACACATATACATGTAGATATACATATATATGTATATATGTATATCTACATTAAAACAGGTGCGTCTGCCTTACCATTTTATATAGAATATCAAGCCAAAAACGATTTCTTAATCAGTTCTAACTAGGTATATGTGGATTTTAAGTTGGAATACCCAATGTGTTCATGTGAAATTTTAACTTAAATCTTGATTAATTGTTCGATAATTACTTTGTAAATTAAAATTATATTGAGTGCTGAATGGTGCTCTTGTGATTTTCTCAAGGGTGCTGCAGATGTGTGTGTATATACATATGTGGAATACATAACACATATCAAAGATGGGTTGCTCTTTTGGTTAGGATGTCTATTATACCTACATATATGTACACATGTACAGTACATACATCTTGAAATATGGTGCTAAATAGGGACATATATTTTTAAAACAGTTGATGATCCCTAAGTGGTTTTGGCATGGCATTCCATTAACCCAAATTCCCTTTGGTAGGTTTCATAGATTTTCTCTATATACTTAATACCATATAACTATGAGGACGTACTCTTATATGGCATATAACGTGTGCGAAGATAGCATAGCTCTGTATAGTAATGCAATGGTTCTTTGATAGCTACAACCCAAAAATATTTTCTTTCGCATTTTTTTCTATAAATATTTCCTAGATGTACATAAACAAGAATTCATTTATATATAGAGAACCCAGTTTTACGCAATGACGCACCTGATTCGGGGGCAAATAATAATCGATCCGATTATTAAGTTGATATTGTTTCAAATACATATCCATATGTATAGGTATTTCAATAACATTTTGACGGTGTTTGTGGGTCCTAAGGCGTCTGAGTGTAATTTAGCCTAATTTCTGAACTGAATGGATGATTTAATTCCTCGCTAAATCTGCAAAATGTAATTTAAAGTGTCTTGAATCTATATCCTCTGAATAATCCTTACAACGATGTATTTCGATGAACAGTATTCAGATCGTTTTTTGCATAGCTTCCCTATCAACTGTCTACATGCTGTCTGAATCCTCCTATTTTAACGTATGCTTTGATCCGCAAGCTTTCCATTTATGTACAAGCAACTATATAACTATATGTATATGTAGACTCTTATGTATTGTTGAGTTGGCAGATTATGCTTAAAAAGACTCGAAATACATTTATTAAATGTACACTACGTTCATCTAACGAGTTGTATCACACCACAACACACCACTTTCATTATACAACTAGTATAGTGCAGACAAGTGGTTTAACCACTCCGGGGGCACTCAAGTCTCTCAAAAAATAATTTTCATTATTTTACCGAACAAGATTTATATTCGCTTCTGATACAAAATTTTGTATAACAAAATGGCTTTGAAATTCTATATAGTTTCCGTGTACCTAACTTACGAGTATACATATAGATATAGTGCTGGTATAAATTTAATTTTTTTTTTTTTGTTATATTTGTTCCCTTATAAAAGCCACAGTGGAAGTTGGTGCTTGGTGGTAAAGGACAACAGTGGAAGTTGGTGGAGAAAATATTTTCATATTACAAAGCAATATAAGTAGAGGTAGATAAGGTATACATATTCATATATGTATTATGTATCCACGTAATATTTATACATGTGTATATTGTGTCTAACTCTACTAGAATGTATTATTATGGTTCAGCCTCCATCATATCATATTTTATGTCACAAGATAGGTTAGAATATTTTAAAAACAAACTAGGGCAGGGATGAAATATAACTATACTATGTCAGACAGGTCAAAAACTCATAGATCTATTGTATACACTATTTTCTACACTGTGTGAATATTGTTTTCCGTAAATATTATGAAGTACGGTTTAAGATTACCATTTTTTAAAATCTATGTCTTCTTCTATATAATTAGACGTCACTGTACCCAAATACATACAAAAAGTTACCAAAAAAGAAATGGTGATCTTTAAGATTTGTTTTCTATGCATCAATCTATATTTCTAATACTCTATTATACATCATTAATTTACATTTACATTTACTCTCTTGGTCGGACACCTGAAAATCTGTTCACACATAAGGGGTGTGTTCGTTAAAGAGGACAATGAAAAACGATTTTTCAATGTCACAAGGTTAAAACATGATCTATGCCTTCATATGTTAGTTTTTCAGGGTCCTTGGCCATAGGGTCTTTAATAGGTCAATAGGATTTTAACTCTGGCCCTACCAATAGACTTTTAACTGCAAAGGTGTATTTATCATTGACCGAGATTCCAGCCAAAAAAACCATTTCCTTCGTCCTAAAGTGTTATTTGAACAAACACCGTTGGATTTGAGGTTATTTAAAATTGCTCTATACTATAAAATAAAGACAGAAAGAAAAAACCCCAAATTTTCTAGGTTTGTTTTAATACAATATTAATTTCACAAAATAAATCTAAATTACATTTTGGGTATATGCAAATTTTAGTACTTTAATGAATATACTTTTGTTTAGCACTCAAATTGGGCGTAATTTACGCCTCTCTAGAGATAAATGTCCAAGCACCATAGATTGTCCTCCTCGTATATATACAATATTTCTATGTTTTTGTTGTATATTTAATTATTCTGTTTAAACCAGATTCCTGTACTTCCTCATTTCATATATAATACCCAGACTCACCCTTTATATTGTATACAAAAGTATAGACATTTAGAGCCTTACAAATAACTGTCTCTTTGTCCTATAGGCACGTTATTATAATCACATATCATTACATTTCATGGGTTGTTTTTTACGAAAAACCGCCATTTCGATGGCAATCGGAGGGTTCAAATTCACCATTTTCCAAGAGTATCTCTTGGACGATAATAGGTTTTACTAAGCACTGTTTTATGTCAACGTTTCATTGCTTTTATTTATGAAAAAGATTAAATATTTCAATTGATTAAGGACAGGGAGTGAATAAGAGGCGATAATAATTTTGAGGGCTTTTTGTATGATTTTGTTACGGTTGAGTAAGAGCATAAATAATAGAAATTTTATTGTTTGTTGTTGTCTAAATTATTACTTAAAAATATTTTTGTCAGAGAATATAACTTGAAAATCAAGAATAAATAATAATAAATATATTATTTAAGAATTATGTATAAAATATTAAAGTTTTTGGTAGATCGAATTTATTAATCGCGAAAACTATCACACGTGGATAATATAAAAATGTGGATATACTCGTATTGTAGTTGTGTGTATAATAATTTTTAAAGTGAACGTTGTCTATGCATATAAATAAGTGTCCTGAATATTTTCAAAATTATAGTTGAGGTACTTTATCATATCTATCGTTTATTATTTATAACCATCAGTGCAAGTGTACTATAAAATTGGTTATTATCAAATAGATTCTTCATTATAGAAGAATAAGAATTTAATCTAATCGTCGTTATTAAGTTTATTATATTATACTCGCCGTTTAATTCTCCATCGGACGCACCTGATCTCACAGGCACAACCATAATTCTAATAATAAGAATTAATCAAAATGTGCTCAAAATTTTTATGTTTTTTGTTGTTTTACACACTGTTGCGCGCCTATGCAGGCTGGGTGTGGTGATGGAACAAACCGGCACATTCTGCGAGTAACTGCCTGAAACGGCTGAGCATTTACTATGTGACAGCCGACAGCCGTATCGAGAAAGACGCTAGGAAGCCATTTGGCGAAGTTGTCGGAAATCCGTGACGCACCTTTGTCAACCATCCTAGGGTTCGTTGATATCTTGGAATGGTAGCTTAGGGACAAGTCACCTCACGAGGGATATCTAATAGGCCCATTGGAAGCGCTAGGGATTTTCTACACTAACTAACTAACTACACTCATGTTCTATTATTATTGCTATGGTTAGTTGCTTTCTATTTGGCAAATGACCTTTTAATTGAAGGCCGATATCTAAGATCCCGTGCGCCCGGTTTCGTTTTAGAAATAGGTACGCCCTACAGAGTGTTGATGTGTATGCTATTGAAGCTTCGTTCATAACGATAAGCGAGTGGTTAATTGAAATAAATATGTTTTGAACATCTTATATTTTTATATACAGGTGTATGAAGTTAATCAATGGGTATTATAACTTTGGTATGGAGTTTAAATGATTTTTAGTTATTTGTATTCAATTTACTCAATATACTCGTACATATATTTATAGTACAGAAAAAATAGATAAGGACAAAGTCTTAGATAATAAATAAGTACTCATACGGGTATACTATAATCGGAGTAGACAATCATTTCTTCTTTACTATTTTTTGGTACGGTTACATTGTACATTATATGTATGACCTCTATAATAGTCGAAAAGATTTTACTGCACTTAACTTACGTGACATCTTTAGTGTTTGTTTAAGTAATGGAGTCCGGAGACTGCTATTAAAATTATAGTTGATTAAGGTTAAGACCCTTGTATCTCGTGTTACGACACGGATTTGCTAAATGTGTTATTTTCTCGCTGTAGCAGCTTTTCTGATAATTGTTTGCTCCATATTTGGATTTTACTTACTGCTAGATCTTAAAACTATATTATCAATTTCACTTTTAATGCTGTAATTTCGAGCTTTGTTCATTATATATAATAGTATGTACCTACAGATACATACTCAATCTTACGGTGTCTATCTTTATTCTCTATATAGAGTATAGTATAGTATAGTCCCATTATAACCTATGTAAGTATCACGCTAATTATATCAATGAATTAATTACATATTCAATTGCAACAATTACTAATAATCATGTAAACATATCTATATAATCCATGAATATATACATATATATGTATATAGTACAAACAACTATACCTATAGTACTAGTGCATGATTTATTGTAGAACATCTTAATTATGGGGCTCTGCATGATTTCTGATACATTAATTAGTGTATCTAGAGGAATGAACATTGTATTTTACATTATGTATACACACAGTACACAGCAAGTATACATAAAATTTGATCTTGTTAGATAGTCTGCAGTATTTGATTCATACTAATTAAATTTAATTTGAAAAGGGCGACGAGGATAATATGTGTTTGTATATATAGAAAATGAAAATGTTCACTTTAACTATACTTTGTTAGTCACCCCCGCACCCAATAAACCAGAGGTTGTGCCTTGAGCGAGAAATAATTCTGCTCTCGTTTCATTTTATAGCCGAGAACGTTAGGGGGAAGGGGTAGATTACCACAAACCATTCATATAAATTATTATTATAAACGAGAAATAAGACGTGCTAGTTATGTGCTATGTGGGGCGGGGGGATCTATAGGACTGTATGGGATGATGATGGTAAACGAACACACCATAGTCAACCCATCCAGTGTGCTATGATTCAAGATGGTAAAATTATTAATATTTGCGGTACAGTGCAGATATGTAAAACATTTGCTGATGTTGGCTGGGTTAGTAGTATAATATAAAGTATGTATGTATGTATCTCTTTTGTTGGAGGGAGACTTATTATATGCATTTAATTGTTGTAATTGATGTGAAACTATTTTAACAAATGTGTATTTGTATGTCTAAGTATATACATACATTATTATTATTATATATATATATAAGAATCCAGTAATGAATATTTCAGTGAAATTCTTGAGTATCTTCTCCAAAGGATAAGTGGGTACAGAAAACTGAAATTTTCATCGAACATCCTTAAGTGTAGTTAGAACTACTTAAATGTATGATGTTAAAATTGTATATCTAGACAAATGTACATATGTGGTATTATATACGATATTTATGATATATATACAGAAGTTATTATTACCCTAACTGATATGTATGTAGCTATACTTATACACAATATACATACATACATTTATCTACAGAGTAAAACTTTGTCGAATGAATATTAATTAACAACTTTAATTGAATGCTAATTAGAACAAGGTATATAATCTAATTGATGTTCTAAACAAAAAGCGTTGTATATAAATGTAGTAGATATTTATTTTTATTGACAATAAACATTCATTTTAGGGAAAATATGAATGTTGTGAATAAATGATTTTTTGAATTATGCCATCTTTTTTATGTTGGGCCTAGAAACTCATGCCCGTCATATCTACACATTGAGATTATAAAAATAATCTCCTTCGGTCCACGTTTACATTTACCTTGGAGTATATTTCCAGGTCGAGGACGTTTTGAAGAAATTTAATGATGTTGAATGATATAATTTTTAAAACACCTTTGCACATATTGTATTCTCTCTATCTAGCTTGTTGATATCAATTTCTAGCTATTTAATTAGACTATCATTAGTTTGACTATTATACATATATATGTAAATTATTTAGTATCTATCAATTTGGAAGACAGTCTAATTTCACTGTATTTTCAAGAAATTCAAATTGACAAATAGACAGAGAAGGCATTTCGTAATCTTTTCAAATGCTATTATGTCTATCCGGTTAAAACCTTAGCATAGATTATTATAATCCTTTTCTCATCCTTTCTATTTCCATTTTCGTGGCAAAAAGTTAATTAGAAATATTTTTGCTTTACTCGATTATGCTATATATAAAGTCTATAGCCAGATTCTTATATTTCTGTGTCAACATTTGTTTCCAATAACCAATCAATTTATGATGATTATCTAAGAATCCCTTCAGCGTGCCCATTTATTTACTTTGAGAATTTTCCGTCTGCAATCATTGTTTGATCTAATTTCTCATTTCATAGCAATAATTTATTGAATGGCATGGCTGTAAGCCACAGTTTTAGCCGTACTTAGATAAAATACCCGCAAATTCAAAATGTGGCACACAGAAGAAGAAGAAGAAAAAAAACCGACCCCCCATTAAGTAGAGTACTTCTGTTCAAGCTGTTCAGTATAATTTATCAATTGAATCAGCACGCACCGGTTACAAGAGCAAAAAAGTTAACTCAATTTAAGTTATGAATTTTGGAAGAAGTTCCATTTGGCTTTATTGACTAAAACTGGGCTTTTTGTTTGTTTTAGTAATGGTTACTGGTAAACTTAGTCCTACTTATTTGTTTTAATAAAATTATATCGGGAAACTTGAGAGCTGAGAAACACCATAGGAACCCACTCATAGAATTTTTATAATAATAATAATATTAATAACAGTGTTTTGTACAAAAAATGTTCGCGTTGTCAAAATGGAGTACAGCAGCCCAGCAAACTCTACTAATGATTGGTTTAAAAAGTATTCCATAATTCTATGTATCTATTTTATATTACTTAAAGCAAAAGTTTAAAATCTGATTAATAGTTAAAACTTGAGAAATGCTTAAAAATAACAAACAATTAAGGAGCTGCATAATTAAGACGATCGATCATTATACAATATACATATGTACATACAGGACAGGGCAGAATTTATCTTAAGGCAGTGAGGCACTTGCCTCGGGCCCATTGAGGTTTGGCGGCCCCTTTTTGTCATGAACAAATGTTATTTCATAAGTCAAATATTTAATTACAAATTAAAAAAAAAAAAAATGGATTATTAAACATTTTCTATAAGAAAACTTACAGAGAGTATAAACTAACAGATTGGCCACTGAATATCGGTTAAGTTTGACTGTTCGATAAATTTAGAAATCTTTGAATTTTGTAAATATGTAATTTGAGATATTGTCGGATTTATGTCGTCTTAACTTTAGTTTATTATTATCGTTTTGACAGAATTGATATATTTTTGTGTACCATGGAGTTTAACTAAACCAAAATGGTTTTACTAACATTCGAAAGTAACATTTTCTGTTCGAAAACACATTTTTTTTATATAAATTAAATGCACAAAGCAATCATTTTATTATTATTAAAAATGGGTTTCTGGTGTATTTTGTTGTATATTTTTGACTACCAATTACATTTATAATATAATTCGAACTAAAAAAGGCTGCTAAGTAAAGCTAAAACGGCTTCCGTAGTAAACTACCCCACCTTACCTTTCCCTCACCATTACCTCCTTCCCCTCTTTTCAATTTCGTATAAGAAAAGAAAAATGGTCATTTGAAAGTCATTTAGTATGTTGGGTCCTATAAGGGTTAATGATGAATCAAAGATGTTAACCTAATTTTATGCAATACAAAAAAGAAAAACTTTTCTGCATATAGAAATTGTGAGAAAATAGCCATTTTATTTTAATTTAGTAAAGGGAAATTCTATAAGGGTTAATAATTAACTATAATCTGTTACACCTTCATATGCATAATAAATAAAAACTTTTTCGAATTCATAGTTTTTTCAAAATTTTGTTGTTTTGTAAGATAATAAAACACAAAAAAAAATTGTATGAGAAGGGGTACGGGGATTATGTTCATTTACAAAATCAAAAAACCTAGACATATTTTAACCAATCAAAAAAAGTTCAACCTTCTAACTTAACGCGTTCTAATGTTATCGTTACGACGAGGGAGCGAACTGAGTGATCAAAATTTGTATTGCATTTTTTTTTGTTGCATCAGACGTACCAGAATAGAAATTTTGATTGTAATTTTTATTCTACATTATTTTTTGCTTAATTATATGTATATTGACAATTTTCGCGCTTTTATATTTGATTCCACATATGTATGCTCTAATAGAAAAATTAAACAGTTTGTTCGCTCTCCTGAAAAGTTTATAAAAATTAAATACGTCCGATTCAAAATTTCTCAGAATATGATACTGAATTAAGACAACGCTGTGTAAATTTAATAAATATGTATCCAAGAGATTTGGAAAATGAATTTGTCGAGGAGTTCATTCAATTCACATTACTCTTAATAGCAGAAAAAATACACCAGTGAATAGTATGATTATAACTCTGGATTATGGTGGACTAATTGTTAAGCCCTTTCCAAATGTGAAAATTGCACTATGAATTTTTTTAACAATGCTTGTTGCAAACTGCGAAAAAGAGGTGTCCTTCTCTACTTTCGCTAGAGTAAAAAATCATCTCAGAAGTATTACTGCTCAGGACTGATTGAATGCTGTGTCCATTATTTGTATATGATTTTGAGGAAATTATCGATGAATTTTCGGTTCAAAAAGTGCGAAAGAGAAATATGTAATATTTGAAGTAAATATTTTTATGTATCTAAGTTTCGTATATTTTCGATTTGAAATTTGTATACGTCGTGGAGGTTCCCTTGTTAATTATCCACCAAGAACTAATTGCGGGCCTGCATACATAATGAACTTTTTAATGTTATCCTATTTTTATTTCAGTGCTAGTTTTTTTAATGATAAGTAGAATCTAGTCAGTTTTGTTTCGAAATTCTAAATTATTAAAATATTCATAACATTTTCATTACAAAAAAATATTAACATGTTGATTAATTTTAGCAATTTATTCAAGAATTTTTCGTAATTCTGTCAGCCATGTATTATATATGTACGTATGTATGTATGTATGGATATGTAATGACAATTCTGTTATCTATTCACAGAGAGCTTCGAGCTTTTATAGTTTATACGATTTCGTATATTACACGTATTAAGTTACGTATGGCTAAACATTAGAGTACTTACTGATGTGCATAATATTTAAATGAAAAACCAAATAGATATGTACATTACATAGGATATAAATAGGAAAAAGCTATCAACATAGAGCTCCATTTGGGGCACCAAATACATACGAATAATTCATTATTTCAGATCTCGTGAGTATATATTCCTTTTGGCTATTGGAGATTGTTTGCTTAATTAAATAAATTATGTTTGGTATTATTTTTCGTGATAGACATACCTAATCAATAATCATATAAGTATTTATTTGTTAGAATATTGTAAGTATGTATTTTTTATTGTATATGTGCTATAACAATGGTCAAAACTAAAAAAATAGGTAACAACATTATTTATCAAAAAGTCAAAAAATATTATATTTTTTTGTTTTTTTTGAATAATCTCAATAATGCTGTTCAACAGACAGCAATATAGCAAATGCCTTGCACCACGGTCTTGGTAGTGTTAACGAACATTTTATTGTGATTACAAAGAAACATTAAATATTTTACACATTTACCACGAATTACTTTATGGCCTTTATTTCACTTTCTATATCTATTCTGGTGTGCCTCAGAGTTCAATCCTGGCATATTTCTATAACCAGCTAACTCGTTTCTTTGCCGATAATAGTACTTACCTACTTATTTGAGCAACACTCCGTGGTAGAGTTTGAATTGATAGTGCCTATTGGATTCATCACTGTTAATTCAACGTATACTAATTGATAAAAATATCTATGTTTTTTTTTGTAAGGATTATGTAGGTATGCGAAACCATAGATAATGTTTATGGAAGTATACTTACTGGGTTGGAAGCAAAATTAAACAAAAGAATTATATCATCAACTCCGTTTGTATCTAAACAAGATAAACGATAAAAATGTTTCCGTTCACATAATTTGCAAAACTTTTGTTTTGTGTCTCATTGGAACATTCCCGTAATTAATTCAAATAAACCACATATATATCCTCATATAATGCTGATGTAGGAACATGACACCATATTGTTTTTCATTATTTTTTTTTTCCTTCCACCAACCGCCATGAATTATGGACCGAACACTTTATAACATAAAGTTTCTTTATCGTCCATATACTGATTTGATTTCATACATATAAAAATGGGTTACAAATTCTCGTTAGAGGGTTGAAGATCTGCTCTATACAGCAATTTCTTGGCAAAACCTCTATAGTCGTAATATTTTCATCGATGAAAATTTGTGTACAACATCGAAAGTATCATGACACGTTGCCAAAGAACCTGTTGCTAAATAATATATTTAAAGAGTATGAGTTGAGTTTGGTTTTATTATATTTGGCAAGAGTTTTCTTAAGGATTTAATTATATTTACTGAAGGTTTATGGAAAATATTATACGGAAAATATTCGCCATTTAATGATTGAAACTTATCTCTAATTAAGAATTTATATTTTAACCCTTATTTGATATAATGATAATGGAATTGGTATATAATATTAAACAACATAAAGGCTTTACGGGCTTTAAGTTAAGTTTATGATATTCGTCAATAACGCAACAAACATTAGACTACTAATATAATATTTAAGTACAAATGCTTGAAGTCAAAATGAAAGCATTCTTTTGTTTTGATTTAAACCAATTTTTTTCTTTTTATCATATCTTTACAACTCATCCTTCTGAGGATTTTAAATGAAGGAAATTATTAAAAAAAAAAAAAAACCTTCTAATTCCACCGGGGAAAAGTTGTAGAGTATTTTTTTTTTTTTTTGTTAACAAAATTATACTTTTTTCGCTTAAAAGTCTGTTCAAAAGTATTCCAAACATTTTATAAGTACTTTGTCCAAACTTATTTTCACAAACAACATGCTAAAGGAAAAAAAAAAAACTTTGTCGCATCGACCGTACTTCAATACACACGGGACTTTTAGTATGCTGCGGGAATCCTTCATAGTAAATGACTATAAGGTATTTATACAGTAGAGGCAAAAGACTTCCGAAACAATTTAGGTTTATAGGTGTTTTTCGGAGTATATATTCATGTTCCATATATATGTATATAATGTATATGTATTTGTATATGTATATGTATGTTAAAATCCTTATTCAAATCCCTCTACCATTTCATTTTTATATTCTTTATACGTATACTTATGTTGGTATAGATATTGTTGAATATACACATTTCGTGTAAAATACAAAATTAAATCACATAACGTAATCACATAATAATATAATCTAATTAAAAACAAAAACAAAACAATCATGAAAATAATCTACTACGAAAGGCATTAAGTCCAATTATTACTTTTACCTTTTTAGAAAATATTGCTTACAGTACCTATACCTGTATCGCTGTATCATCTCTTTTTTAGTTTTTTTTTTTTTTTAATGGATTGGGATATGAAATACCCCTACTTCCTATTATACTTACAATAATATTATAGGTATAGTTTACACTAACACCTCCATGTAGAGACAGGCGGATGTTACTTTCTAAAGACGATCATATTAATGTGAATTTTATAGGCAAATGTTGTAAAATTTATTTGACAATAATCCAAACCTTATAAATGCTAGGCCTCAACAATCACGTAACAATTATATTGTGTTTAACGTATAGTTTTATTAAATAAAAAATAGTTTTCGTTCCATTCTATGTATCAAATCAGAAAAGTGTGTCATCTTAAAAACCCACTACTGTAACGTGCACAATGATACTTTTATTTAACTTGAAATCCCATTCATACAGCCTTTATGACTAAATTAATATTAGTTAATCTGACATCACTATAGGAATTTGAAATAAAAAAAACAAAAAATCTCTTAAAAATCATTCTGAATGAAATCTGGCATAACGTAAAATTAAAAAAGGAGGGGGGGTAGGGGTAGTGGTTTCAATAACTTCTTGTCTGAATTGTCGAATTTACCTGAAACGTACAATAGCGATAAAAATGCGCATTAAGAAAAGTCTACAAAACACAGGATTACTGTATCGAATATCGTTTCACTTTAATTATATTAATGGATGTGCAAAGAGATACTATAGGTATAGCTGCATGTATAGATTTTGTAGAAATACCTAAAATTTAAAAATTATACATTGGAGGTACACATGTAAGGTACATATATACATATACTATACATATATTTACTAGTATCAAATAAAATCGCAGCCATAACAACCAACAACAACAACAACAATGTTCTGCACACATTCATAGTATAATATCCAAAAGCATTGGGTTTTCGTAAAGTTCGATCCTCAGGACATCATATATTACATAACTTTCTGATAGCTGGTTGCAGAGCACCAATAAAATACCAAAAATGTCAAGGATTATATATTTGGAACAACATAGCACTGGCTCAAATTATAATTTATATATACACAGGCCATATCTCTGTGGAAATTGGAAATAATGTATGTAAAGGAAGAAAACGGAATTCACACAGAATATGCTAATGTTTCAGTACCTATAATAGTGGTAGTATGTATGTACAGTACATATTATTATGTAGTAGAGTAGTAATGTACAATATAGAAGAGATATCTTTCCATTGAGGACTAAAAATATCATATACATTAGAAAAGTGGATGGTTGTTGGTAGATGGTGGCGGAACTATATACCTACATTCTACATTATATATAGAAAGAAATTTGTTATTTTTTTTTATTTCTAAAATATGATTCTGTTTGCAGACTCCACAATCTCCAGGACCATCTCTTTACATATATATGTATATACGTATTATTTCCATATATGGCATTTATTATTATTCCACACCTAATTCAAATTTATTAGTGCCTTTTGTAACTTGTGTGCATTACCTCTAAGGTATATATGAATATAAATGTTAACAATATATGTACGAGGGATATATACACAGAAGCGAAAAGGACTTGCTACATAGAAATGCTTCTCAGTTAACCGGGAACACTATATTCATCATATAGAAAATGCTATTACCACGATAGCTAGAATGGTGTATGATCTATAGTGAAATGATGTCGTTTCCTTGCTCCTCCTCCCCTCCTCTCATCCTTTTCTACATATTATATATATATATTTAAGAAGACAATATAAATTTATATTAATATGTACTGCGCGGTAAATTTAAGAGAAATCTCGTGATACTATAACTAATAATTTAAATGTTAAACTGTATGATTAGTAATTATATATTTATATCTAAGTAATTGCTTAAACTGAACTAACTTTATGTTGAGTCGATTTACGTTAGTTTTTTTTTTGTTTTTTTTTTCTATTTATTTGACATTGAATTAATGTTTTGTTCGGGTGACCACAAGACATGCCGGAACTGGTAAATATTTTTGAATTTCGTTAAAATAGTTGCAAAAACACACACACACACACACAAATTGATAGTTTGATCTTCTTGATACTTGAGACATATTATGTATATATGAAAGAAATGGTTTATGTCGATTTTTATTAGAAATTACACCATTCAAATCCAATAAGCTATTTGCATAGATACAGACAATTTTAAATGGAACAAAAGTAAATTACTTTGTTAAAATATTAAATTGGGTGGTGGTAGGCATTGCTATAGAAGGGTGTTGGAAATGAATTTGCTCACTTAGTATTTTAGTGTTTGTATCTATATTTGTTCGCCTCTCTCATCTGTTCTATTTTAAGCATTTACGAATAGTTATTTTCTTTATAACTATGTACGTATTTTAAACAATTAAACACTATTTACTTCATTTAATTGCTAAATCAACAATGTGGAATTTATGGAAAATAAAGGTCGAACATTTACCTACAGATTAGCTTAGAAATTTCCAATTAATTAAATTATTTTATTTTATTTTATGATGTAGATTTATTCTGATATTTTCTGTACATTGAAAGAAGCATAAAATAATTTTACAAATTTTAGAGAAAATATTTAAATTTGTTTCATAATACAAACGTAAAGAATTATCCTATTATCCATTCTTCGGATGTACTAATTCTTTTCTTATGAAGAGGTTGCTACTGATATTTCTATTCATTTGCATAAATGTAGCTTTATACGTATTTACTTTAATACATACCATTCTAGTGGACAGACTCCTTTCTGGGGGGTGTTCTGAAGTACTTTATCAATATGAAAAAAATACTTAATTTATTTTCCTATTTATCTCTATTTTTGCTTCTCAAACTTTGCAGCTCAAATCAATTTCGGAAAATATTTACAGGTAACCCTAGTATAACGTGAATTTGGAGACGCCCCTTGTACAACACGGTTGGAATTTCGTATAACGCGGTCTTGAAATTTCCAAACATTGATTTTTTCACTTAAAACATTCTTTAAATAGAATACATATTTTATACAAAGCTTATGTAGGTATCAAGTTTTAATGGGTTGTGTTGAGAATTAGTACAATTAATTGAAAACCATTCAAACTCAATTGAAGGTTCATTGAAAACCATTCAAATTCAACTGAAATTTGACAGTTGAATTTTTTTGAAATGATGCTTATATTTCTAATTTGTGATATGGTTCTGGAATGGAGAATATTCTACATTTTGTATGAAGTGAAATCTCTACTCACTGTGTAAAGTTGTTTAACTATATACACATGGTTCTTGTTTTTTTGTAGAACATGTGGAAACTTTTATTTATGGGGTTATTGACAATTTTTATGAATTATTGGTAGATTATTTCTATTTATTTTTAGAAAATAATTAAAGGCAATTTTGCCGTAGTTCTGTGTTCCTTGTGCCAATGATACAATACTTAAGTGCATACTTATTTAGAAAATTGATTACAAAATCTCTTAAGTTAAAGCTAATTTTAGTACCCTTTTCAGCAATTGTATGCCATTAAAAAGTTAACTGAGTACATTGTCTGGTAGAGTGACTGCAGTCATGGAAGATAAAATGCATGTTCATATTGTCGCATAAAACACGTCATTACAAAACTAGAGCACTATATCATACTCGTCCATCATATAGTTGAGTATATATGCTATCTACATAGGTACATAACTGCTTATATGTATAACGTATATTAAATTACATAAATAAGAGTACATACCTATGTACTACTGTACAGTACATATAGTAAAATACATATCGTGTATAAAAATATATTATGTTTTTTGAATTTACCATGTGTGCCATATAATAACGTAAAACTCAATTCTATAATATTAATGCATCACGTACAATAATTTATATCATTGCTTGCACATTGGGACGGAAAGCTAAATACTCTGGCAATATGCCAGCCAAGCAGCTACTATTTGCTTTTAATCTTTTTCACCAAAATTCGTTTTTGGATAAAATTACATTCTTATATATGGCAAAGCTATCATCCTATTATAGTATCCTTGCAGAAAATGTCATTTAATGTGAAAATCATTCACCCCATTTTCGCTCGTTGCCTCCACTTCCCCATTCCCATCCTCCTCTCGCAAATATTATTTGGCAATGTTCAGAACATTTCATTTGAACAAGAATCGAACACAATTATACCACCATCATCAACCATACCCATTTATAGGATCGGCCATCGTATAAAAATCAAATAAAAAACAATTTCATATTAAATTTGTGACAAAATAAATTAAATTTCAGGTCTATTACGTCTACAGCAAATCTACCAGGGATTAAAGCCGGGAAACGAAAGCTTTCAGGTGGAAACTGTAAAACGTATAACAAACGTTTCGACAGCTATAGATTTCCTGAGAACATTAGAGGAATTAAATCGTTGGTCAAAGAAATACGTTGTGCTAGATTGTCCCACCGATATGGCAAAGGAGATTGTTGTGAGTCACGTAAGGGATGTTACACTTGGAAGACGAACCTACCATTATCTTCTGAGTGGTCTCGTAAGTGCCAATATATACTTTTTTTTGTACTTTTTTCGTTTTTTTTTTTTGTTTTTTTTTTTTATTTTTATCTCGTAGCACCCCATTTCTTATCTTTTTTGTATTCAAAACTGCCCTTAGAAAAACTAATAAAAAGTTAAAATACTCATGGGACTAGTCGCTATGTTGACTATATAACGTTATATATACGGTTACGGTTAACTGTGTGTGTCTGAAAGTCTAGAAGTATTATAATAATACAGAGAGTTGGTCCTCTTTTCTTTTTTTTTTTTTTACTTTCGGCTCCTGTATGTTACATTGTACTTGTACAACACCTATACGATTTATGGTGTATTGTAACTACAAGAGAAAGGCCTTCTTCGCTATACATTTTCTCCTATAGTATGTATAAACCTCTTCCTGCGTCAAAACGAAAAAAGCATGAATTTTGGTCATGTGATTAACAAGTGCTATGTTTTAGGTAATGGACGATAGATGGGAAACTGAAGTAATTGAGTATGGTGCCATTAATATAACGGGTTTTCGTATTGTGGATACTAGCCGACGATATGTCAAAGATTTTCTGGATGGTTGGAAACGACTGGACCCATCTACATCACTTGGTGCTGGGAAAGAATCCATTTCGGTATGTGCTTTTTAAATTAAATTATTTTAAGGATTATAATATAACTATGTATATATATAGAGATATATGGTATAGAGGGGTGAATTGATTTAATTAACAAATTCAAAATGGTCGAAAGTTTTATTTAATGCTTTTTCCTTCTTCTTGTTTTTTTAATTTGTTCCCGATATTTCGACTTTTTGTACTTGACCCACATACCAACATATGTACGAATAAGTATACACTTATATATGTATGTACATAAGTATGTAGAGAATTTGGTACGACTTCAACAACTTTGTGCTAAAACAAGGGCTTTGCTAAGCACAATCAATATTTGGGGAGCATGTGTATGTGCAATTTTGTTGTAATCAATGGCAAGGAACAGTATCGTATAATATGGCACTGGTGCGGCAACATTTCTTTTATGTGTCGATTAGTTTACTTTAGGGAATATTTTTATCCTTTAATTGAATTTCTGTAATTAACATTTGTTGATAATTTATATTCAAAAAAAAAAACAAAACCAATCTCAGCACCGTATTCTGTATTCCAGTCTTTTACAGTATTTCTTCATTGATTTTAAAATTACACACTAGCACTGGAGGTATTACACTTGCGAACGTTAAAATTTTAATTGCGAACCCTAATTAGAAATTAGATCTTTTCAATTCGTTCGGAAATAAAAATAGACAAAAACCAGACGACAGATAGGTAAAACTTCTGTTTAAGTTTGAGTTCACAGTAGGAAACTTTAGAATCGAAATAAATAGCACAAAATTCTACCTGGATCTTGAGTATATTTATAGATTTTATAGTCTTAAAATTAACCAACATAAAATAAAATAATTGGTAGCAATAAGGAACCGTAAACACGTAAACGTGTACAAAGTATTTTACCGCTTATTGCTGGACACAGCATACAGGAAGTTTTGTAGACTAATTTAACTGAATAAAAGAACTTAATTTACAAAATATTAATCAGGTAGTCACTTACGATTCTGGTACATATTCTAAGAACATGATCGACAATATTATCTTATCAATATTATCTTATCGAATACAAGTGGAACGAATAAAGAATCGGATAAAATCAATAATATGAGGTTTATCAAAATAGTTAGGATCACTTATACCGAGCATTCATAGTCGTTTGATGTTTGTAAAATACAAATCTTAAGAATGTTTAACAGATACTGATACAGATATAATGGATAGATATATGTAGAACAATGCGGAGTCAACATTTCGATGGAATTATTTACGAAGGAAAATATTTGTATATAACTAATATAAACCAAATTATCATTTAAATATTTCCAAAAATTACTAAAGTTTTCTTACATAAATAATATTTTAATTAATTCAACCATACACACCATACATACCATAAATACATACATATATACATACATACATACATAATATAAGTACATACGAATCTTCATATCATACTACATTATACCCATAAAAGATGAAGCGTGCATTGTCTATCTATGGCTATCTATTTATATTATATTCTCTGATACTGTGGGGTATATATATAGATTTGATGAATTAATTCAGTACCTTCTGACGTTCATCGTATCTCGTGAGTAAAATAACAAATTCTGTACCTTTTCTGTGATAAAAATGTATTAACACAATATTAATATAGGTAATAATATCACGTGCTTCCCTACATCAAATAAGAAGATTCCCTATCTATCCCTATATATTGAAAATTGTTGTACAATACCTCTCCTGTATACGATGTCGTAGGTGGATATTTGGTTTAGATACGCATATTTGTATATATAAAGACTTAGGCTTATGGTGAGAGAGGAGAAGAAAAGAAAGAAAAAAATGGTAAGAGCAAACAATCACAATATTTCAAAGTGGAATTTTAAATCGGAAAAAAGCTTTTCTTTCCTCTTTTTTTTCTTGTACGAACAAACTGAAAGCACACAGAGATTATGGAAAAAATGGAAGGAAAAAAGAAACTATTTGATATCATACTTTAGTCGGTTAAAAGGAGTATGGAGATAAAAGCTTACAGCTTACTTCATAAAAAAAAAAAAAAAAATCTCAAATTTAAGAAAAAAGCGTTTGATGTCCACAATTTAAATAGACCTAATACTCCTAACAAATCGGGCGCTCAACTAAATCCATCTCTACATAAATATTTAAAAAGTAATTTCGAAGATAAGAACAGCAACACACATTTTTGTTGTTCGTTTTAGTTTACACAGCCTCATTAGTTTTCTTCTTCTTTTTTTTTTTATTTTTTTTGCTTCGCTTCTAACTTTGTTTACATGTTTGTATAAAGATGTTCTTTTTTTTTTGGGAAATTGGGAGGAAAAATTCAAAACATTGTTTACATACATACAAAAAATAAAAAAAAAAAATGTTTACATAAACTGTTTACCTTTTAGGTGTGAATAATGATTTACAATAATAATTTTTAGGAAATAGAAGTATGTAATATGAAAAATGATGCTAAAAAAAAAACGTAAGAGTAAATTGAAAACTAATTTGTTTATCGATACACAACATACACACACATACATATGTAGTGACTGTGACATAGATACCCGATTTAAGGGTTGGTTAATAAATACAAATTTCTAAGCTTATACGCCATCATGTAATTTACCACATGTGCTGATATAAACTGCTGAGTATATCTATTTTCATGTATAGTGAGTGACACTTTATTTTGGATAAATTTGTTATTTGAATAAATTAATTAACTTTCTATGTATGTAATTGATTAGAATGTAGAGAAATATTTAATAGTTGGCTGCACAAATGAGTGGTTAAGATACTTGAAAAATATATCGATCAAAGGGTTGTATTAAAATTAAATTAAATGGAATATATTATTAACTTCTTAAATTCAATAGTTTATACCTAAAATTAATCTAAATCAAATTATAATCAATTAAACTTATAAATAATTAAAATGAAAGAGCAATGTGAGGAGGATAGATAGATCCAAAATAAGTCATAAAACCAAATATCCCTCCTTTACTTCATCCACCCTTTCTTATAATAAATAAGAAAAATTCAAATTTACTAATTCAAAATTAAAAGTTTACAACAGAATTTATTATTGTTGCTTGATTGCGATGCGTTTGTTGCATTTAAAAAAAAACTGGAACGTATTTAGGAGAAAGAGTAAGGAACTGAAACTATTTTAAATGTCGGCACAATTAAACCCAAAAACAGTTTCGATTTCTTATTAATTAATAAATGAACTTCCTTGAGAATTACGTTATCGTAAAGTTTAACTTAAGTTGGTGTACATTAAGAACTATTCTTAATTTCATATCTTGATTCATACAAAACCTATAATTTACCCCTAGATATAAGAACGTCATAGAAAAGAATACAAATTTTAAGTCATAGTAATTTATTTTTCTTAACCTAATTTAAACAAAACCACACTACTTTAAAATTTTTTACACCTTCACGGAAATACTCTACCTCTACAACAATTCGTAAACAAATCATATTGATGTTGTCACATATGTTTGGAATGAATGTTAGGGAAATATGTAGCTAATACTCATGTAAGTATTTTACAATCTCCTAAATCAAGAAGTAGGTAATTCGCAACAATGTACAAAATGACTAATAATTCAATTTATACACGCTACCCTACTTCCTATAGGTTTTATCATCCATTAGAGCTTTGCTTGAACTTACCCCTGTACCCCAAACCACCAAAAAAACCACGAAATTGAAGATAACAAAATTCGAGAAATTTATTTGTATCGAATATTATAAAGGAAAATGAATGTAAAGTGATGTAAAATCGTTCAAAATCAAAATACTGAGAAACATTTGTACCAACTCTGTACCAAAAATACTAACATGGCACCCCATTCCAATGGTCGCCCTTTATTTTCTCCTTCTATATTCATTTAAAGTAAAGCACCCCCCTCATCATCAACAGCGAAACGATATGTATAGATACATATATATATATATATATATATATAAATATAGTGCCGAATAGAGGAACAATCGTGCTTATTAATTGTCTGGAAAGTGGCATTTGTTCATTTAGGATGAGTGCGCGCCTACCAGTTTTCTGTACTGTACAATGTATGTTAGGTACCATCTATTCTATATCGTACATTATAATCTTTAGCGCAGCAAACACGGTTCAATAATCTCTTTGGCAATAACGCGATATATACGCCCGATATACACAATAAAAACCAAAGCCAATAAAATGATGGAATGAATAATATAGGAAATAAATAAGGAGTTCCTATTGGGAAATAAAAAAAAAGGTAAAAATTGATGGCATTTGAAATACTCCAGCTATCATATGTATTGGTGTTTTCTATGAGATGGGCTGTGTGTGTATATTTCCCACAACAGTTTTATTTTCTTTTTTAACGTGTGTCCCCTTACCAGTAGCTGAAACGTGTTACGAGAGTCAAACAATATACATATAATATATATCGAGAGTATACAGCACGGTATGGAAGGGCCCCCCATGCCTCATTATATATACGATACAACACGCAACCTCCACCCTCGAACAACCCATTTCTCTCTGTTCTTAATAATATTGATTTCTATATTCTCTGTATTATCTTAGATTTTATTTTATTTTTTTTTTTTTTTTGAATTCGTTCTTTAAGGGATGCAAAGCCTTCAGATGCTATTACAAAAATAATTTATCGATGTCGATTTTATAAAAGCTTAATCAATTTCCAGGCCCAAGCTGCGCTCATGTATGACGCTGTATTTGTGCTGGTGGATGCTTTCAATAAACTTTTAAGAAAGAAACCAGATCAATTTCGAAGTTACTCAACAAAACGGGGTGCCCAAACATTCACGAATTCATCGATTAATGGCAATAACAATAATGGAAATAGCATCAACCCTAATAACGGTGGTAATGTTAATACAAATTCAAATGTCAACAGCAATAACAATAATAACAACAACAACAACAACAATAACAACAACAACAGAGCATTAGATTGTAATACATCAAAGGGCTGGGTAACCCCATGGGAACATGGTGATAAAATTTCAAGATATTTACGGAAGGTGAGTCTATGGAAAATTTTTTTTATTATGATAAACGACCACGACAAGTTTTCCCTCAGAAACGAGAGCAACGGGGATTGGTTAGGGTTAAGTGTAACGTGAATTTTTTAAAGTCACTTCCTTATGAAGAGATCTTTTTGTAAATTTATATTTATGAAAGCAAATCCTAAACCCTATATATAATATGCTGCTGGTATATGTATGTACATAACATAGGTACTATAAAGTAACTAGAAAATATGATTTGAAAATATGTTGGCTTACAGTAAACGAGACAGTTTCTTTTTTCATATTGATTATTTCAAGAAGAATGAATTACCTATCCTCCCCTATATTATTTATGATTTGATGTGATGCCATCAGACATATTTTATTACACTCTCGTACGATAGGCATCTATCTCTATACAATCTATATGAGACAGCTCCATATAACGCCATTCATATAATTATCCTCCAAACATATTATATTATATACCACCACCTACATATATTGTATATAAAATAATGCAGTGGTGCCCAATTGAAAATTATTTTACAAGTAGTTGTGGGAGAAACAGAGAGAGAATGGTTTATAACAAAACAAAAATTGTTTTTATGTACCAACCCTTTGTACGAAATTGTATCTGTCAAACAAAAACATTCCGACTATCTTTCGAGCAAATGAATAGGCCATGCCACACAGTGTTGTCATTGCTCAAGTGATGCTTGATGCAAACCAGTTTGACAACAGCCAAGTGATGCCACACTTAGTCCTCTTGCATCAGTGTTTCTTTTATGTATTTACGTGAATGAGAGAATTTGTTTATCATTCCTTGTTTTGCTTCGTTGTATTGGTGTTGATGCACCGATAAACAGACTTGGTTTTTTATGCAAAATTCTCTACAAATGACAACAGCTGTGTAGAAATATATTCTTTACCTCCGGTACGTCTTGCCTATAAAACCTGTTTTGGGCGCCCAATGACAACACTATGTGGCATGGCCTAATGGTTTATATCAAAATATGATATACACTGTACCACAGCCTCCCCTATAACTTGTACAATTTGCACCAAAAACAATAGAGATGGTAAGATCTAGGACTACATAATAAACTGGTGTTAACATTTTTTTTTGGTCTTCGATGAATATTAAGGGGCGTTACAAACTTCGTACCAAAGTTATAATACCCTTTGATTAACATTATACGGGTATAAAGAGAAATAGACTTCTTTTTGGTATGAGTAGATTAAAATTAAGAAAAATCTTGACAGAGAACTGTTATTTAAACATGCCCCTATTTACTTACGTTGCGATTATCTTCCAACTTATATATGTGCAAACTGCTACCTAGAAGAGACGACTTCATTTTATATGTGCATACCTACAGATGTTTCGATTTCAACTTTCTTTAAGAATAAAAATCAGTGGCCGATTATCAAATTGATCCAAATTATTTTAGTCAATCAATTCATAAGATTTTAAACTTATCAAACCGTATATAAATCAACTCATCAATCCACGGAACAAGCGAGACTTTATTCTTATTATTAGGATAAGATAAGATAAGAAAGGTAGGTACGAAGAGCCTAATATTGACCCTAAATAAAAAGAAAAAAATAAATCTTTCTTGACTGTAACATAAATGTGTCTCTAATTTTATTATTTCCTTCTAAAACGGATAAAGGTTCTTGAAGATCATTATTTTTTTAAGCTCTCTAAATTTCGATGTCCGCGCTACTATTTAATAAATTGAGAATCACTTTAAAAAAAAAGAAAAGAAATACTGTTAAAAAAAATTGTTTTGTGGGTTGGCAAGGTTGACAATCAACGCTCATAGTGTGTGGTAGCTATAATAATGTTGAATGAATAGCTACAACGCCTCCCAGAGACTTATCAATACACACCACTAGAAAATGCTACGTAAGTGCCAGTAAGCAATTTGCGATTTTCACATGTCAAAAAAGGAAGCAGAAAAAAAAGACCAAAATTGTTCCTTTTATAGATTTTGTTAGATATACAATATATGTATGTATGTACATATGAATAGTGTTGTATAGTGGGCACATATGTGGCTATATATCATTGCCATGTAGAAATAGCCATTTGAGTCCAAAATAGCAACATTTCTTTTTCGGTTTTAGTGAATAATTTGTTTGTATATTCGCCCCATTCATGGCATTAGTTGTTCATCTGTTTTAATTAGACCATAAATTTGATATATGTTTTAAGAGTATATAGTATAATATAGAAATAAATGTATTATACATATAGTTAGTATATAACTATATATATATATATATACAGGAATTTCGAATGTCTTAACCCTTTTGCATAATTATGAACAATTACTATTAAGAATAATTGTTTTTGGATGGTTTATAGAAAATGTTAACCATCACAAGCTGTAGTATTTTTTGGGAAAAATAACAACCCTAACTATATTTGTTTATAAACATAAAAGGGTTAATGTTCTACATATATTTTATATAATAATAATAATAATAATAATAATAATAATAATAACAATAATAATGGAAAGAGGACAAGAACAACAACCCATTACTCACCCTTCTATAATGCCCCTGGCTCTCGTGAGCATCACTTATTGTAAATGAATTGACTTCTTAAAACAAATAGGTTCTTATTTAAAAAACCAAATGAATATTTATTTAATTAATAATTTGGCAATTAACAATTTCTACGTATAGAGAATGGGAACACGTGTGTTTTCTTGATTAATCGGTAACTTGCTTTAATGGTTGTGTGTAAGTTTCTTATCCATTTCTTTTGTCGTTTTTCCTTGTGAAGTCCGGAATCCTCATCCAGTAATTCTCGTTAATTTATTTCCGGTATGTATAGCGTATGTGGGCGATGCATTACTATGTTCACTTGTACGTTTTTTTTTGTATGTAATTAATTGTTTTAGTTTATTTTAAATATAATTTTGATCCAAGGCGTCTTGCCCGTACGACTGATGCCCGTCGTAATCTGTCCATTCGAAAAATCGGCCTCTCGATCAGCAGTTGAGTTCGTTAACTTGTTATTAATCATAGACCATATAATTTATACAGGATGTAAAGTCGTAAATGATAGAAAAAGCACGATTCATTATAAAAAACTGCAAACAGAAAGATAGCCGCCGTTATTTCTCTTAAGAGAGAAGTTGTGCAGAGGCCGGAGAACATTTGTATTGGGGGGATTATATGCATTATAATCAATCTATGTTTTATCTAGATCTCCTTGTCTTGGAAACAACCTACAAATTTCTAAATTATTGTATTAATTCATCACAACAGTTCAAAATTAGTTGAATTACTCTACGTTTAATGTATTTAATGTTAGTACCGAGAGGGACGTTACACTTATAATGACTTCAATCGCAGATCAAAGAATAATTTTGGTTTTCTGAAATCATTATCATTGCTTTAAATATCTCCGGTCCTATGTTTGTAATAGCTGAGGACTCCTCTATTAGTTATTCGGCGTGGCCGAGCTGTCTGAGGCGTATACTTACGAATTGGTCATTCTGCGCTGGCATGGCTTTAATTCCCACCAAGGCCTTGAGTGTTGGGAATTGTCCGAAAGGGTTTTTTTCAGAATTAATTAATAAATCTTAATTGGGCATGGCGATTTTTCATCTTATTGTCATCACACCAGATAGAAAACAACTAACTGACAAAGTTAAAAAAAGTTAAAAAATCTTGGCAAAATGGAAGTTTATTTTTACTTTATTGTTTGCTTCCAAGACACAAACTGTCAAATTCCCTGACAAGGAACGGCATTTGTGCAATATTATAACCGACATGCAGCTCAATTGTAATTCGTTCTTTTGTTCATCGTAGATGTTCTCTATTACACGAGCATTTATGTACATACATGCACTGTAAATAGGTTTATATTCAAGAACAAAGGTAAATCTTATTTTCTCCGGGGATATGCACTCCACCACACCTCCCATCATGATGAACAAAGTGAATTTTGCTTTCATTATTTACCTAAATTCTATTCATATGATTAAACCTACTGACAACTTCATTACACACCCAATTACTTAGATCAACCAACCAGATAGTGTAAATCAGTCCCTTTATAATTGAACCATCAGTTAGGATGGTACCTTTTTTTATATATTTTCGTTCAATTGGGGTCTAATTTTTATCGCAAAAAAAAAAATATAATCAGAAAGCATTGAATTTATTGAGTAATTTTTATTTTGACATAAAATTAATTTCCCACGAACTCATCAAATGAAAATATATTGACGAAAAATATTATTTCACCAAAATAAAAAAAAAAAAAAAAAAAATCAAACGTAAACGAAAATTATTAAATGAAATTAAATTTGGGGATGATGTTGATGTTGGTTATTATATTTGTAGAATATGTACGATGTACGAACAATAGCATTTTGGTATAGAAATTGATTAAATTTAGATAAAATAACATTGATTTGCGCTCGGGTATTAAATTTCTTGATAATTATGTGCGAAATCTAATTTAGTAAAAAAACAATATTTTTTTTGTTATGCGAAAAAAAACAACATTATGTAATAATAAAAGATGAATTGTTGGTATAGGCTCACGTAGCTGTATGCTGTGCCTGTGCGTATAAAATGTCAAAAATGTATCCATTTTCCGGCAAAGCAAGGAAACAAAAAATTATTTACTTTGTCTTTTTCATTCTTGTTTTGATAACATTTACAAAAGTCGATAAAAACAAACAAATAAAAATGTTTTTTTGTTAGCTTTTCATTTTAGTCAAGACACTCCATTGACAAAAAAAAAAAAAATATGTAAGGGTGAGCGGAATTACATCATTAAAGTCTATTAAAAACATAAAATATATAGAAAATCTTATTCAGTAAGTTTTCTTTTAAATGTACTTCACGTTGCGTCATATTTTTTTTTTATATTACAATAACATATTTACGGGCATGAGAGACCAATTTGGAGACTATTTATTTACTGGATTCGGTCCTGCACGAGCATGGAAGTAATTTAAATAAAAAGACAAGTAATATTTATTTTAAAATATGTTTGTATACTTAAAGATGCACACCACAGCTACTGAGTATGATTAATCAAATTTGTGAGAGTAATCACTACTGTGATAAGAAAGGGACATATTTAATACGTAATGTTGGTTCCATTATTAGAATACTACCACTGCAAATTTTACATAAAAAACTATTTATATGTACATATGTATAATCATTTTAATAATAGACACAATGTCAATAAAAAGTGGATTTGTAGTCAAATTTCCTCTAAGTAATTAGGTACAATTAAACGATTTTGACTGCTTATAAATTTAAAACTATCCGTACCATATTTGTAATCAGTTTATTTAATAATAACATCCTTTGGCACGCGCATACTTCTCCAAAAAGTAAGTTGACATCTCATTGTCTCCACACAGGTAGGGCCAGTCAAGTTCTATAAGGGCCTTGCAGTAATTTATTAATAATATCCAGGAAAAGTTTAGAAGTTTTCATTGACGATTCCCTTAGTTTAGTTCTCTCAATTCCAATCTATATTGTTCCATGAGAGCGTGTAACGTTCCGATCAATAGTAGACTACTTGGCAAGCTCATCAGCAGCCCCTCAGCACCTTTGTTGTAACACCCCGGCTCATCTTTGGGTATCACAATATTTAAAATTAAAGAAAAATAGAAAACAAATATTTATTTACGTTACTTTATTCCGTTTCAAACTTTTATAAATTTTTAATAGGGATGGGAAAGGAATGCTGCACGTGTTTTTTTATTTTTCTACTTCTCTGTGTTCCTGTTTTCCTGGGTAAATGTAGGGTTTGTTCCTTTATCTTTGCCTTCTTAGTGTATTCTTTTTATAGTATAGTATTTCTCCATTGTGAGTGTTTCTTGATGTTCCTTGTTCCTTGTATTGTATGTTTTGTGATCAGTATTAGTATTTTAAAATACGTCTCGCCGCTTCGGCAGTTGAAAATACACTCCACGTCCAAACCTCTGGTCTACATTTATGTCTCCAGTCCAGCCAATTCCTTACCGTTGGATTTATGAAATTGATACACAAATGGATGGTGTATGGGACATTGTGACGGGAATAGATTTAAATATAACATTTAGATTTAACAATAATTTAATACAAAATACATTATATGCATGTGACGACCATTGAGAAATGTTACATTGTGACCAGGGACCAAACAATGATTGATGTGTGTAAAAGCGTTTTACATAAGTATATCAAATTCATTTACGAAAAATTGTGCGGAACCACACTATAGGCAACTTATGTACTTGTACACTAAACTCTACATGGGTTCTTCTAGTTACTCCAAGCTGTCATTAAAAAATTTAGTAGATTTTCGATTTTTGATTTTTGATTTTTTGGTTTACTATTAAATAGAATTCGTTAGTATCAAATATCATCAGGAACCCGTATTTTGGTTGATCAGTAAAGAATTTCTTTTCTTAGATTGACGTTATTCGACATGACCACAAAAACAAAAAATGTGTCGATTTGACACTGATTTACAGCATAAGGAGAGATCTTGACAGAATGACACCTCAAATCCGATACGAATTATGTTTAGTTCGAATACAAAAAAATCGATCGTTCAATGGTCACTAAGCCATTGCTTCAACGAATGCCGGCTAATGTAAACATATTTATAGTGCATTCAAACTATGATTTATTTTTTTAATGAAAACACTAAACGTTTTAGAATAGAGGAATATCTATGTGCGAGTATCTAGCACACAACTGACTGATAAAATAACAAATTTGTAATAATAGGGTACCTACGATACGATAAATTTAATTTTGTTGTACAAAACTATTATGAAATGCATGGTTGCATAATTTCATTTAACGGTACAAAGCTTGAAATGTCGTTTTTATTGCAATAAATAGCGAACATAAAATTAAGTTTGAAAATAGTTTTGTTAAATTTTCTATTCATCTCTGACAAGGGATGATTCTATACAATAAACGTAAGTTTTAGCGAATTGAATTTATGAACAAAATTACTTAATGACAAAGTTCTCTGGGTATTGCTGATGGGTGCTATGTGCTATATATAGTGCTGCTGCTACACTTTCCTATAGTACTTATAAAAGGGAAAATACCAAAAAACAAAGTTTTTAAACAAAAGTTCTAAAAACCAATTTATCAAAATCATTAAGTTTCAACTCCTGTATTATAAAGAGAAGACAAATTACAAGTAAATGCACAAGAGCCAACCCGAAAACTCGCAAATTATATATTCCTTTTTCCTTCCATTATACGGGAAATTGCTGGAAACATTTTCAATTTAAGCTTTTATTTTTCCTATATTTTTCTTTTCTTTATTTTCTATTTTTTTTTTTTTTTTTTTTTTTTAAGAACACACGAGTGTATGTCCTGTAGATGTGTATTATAAATTTATAAACTATTATATACAGTAATGTCAAATATACTTATACGAAATACCAATTCTCATTACATTCCACAATTCTACTGTGTTTTATAATAGTATACGATCCGACCGACAGAGTATACATATAACTCCGATAAAACCTTCTATATTTGAAAAAGAAAAGAAGAAAAAAAAAGAAAAAAGGATTGAAACCGCATGTACTTTTGGAGTACTATACTAGTCTGTCGTTTTGTGGTTTGATACAATGTTCCAAGAATAGTTTATATACGGGATGGGAAGTCGTTCATATAGTATCAGTACAGATGAACCTATATATATATATGTACATATATGACTAGAGGTTCTATATACATACATATGTATATACATAATATTATGGGAAGTATGTATGTTATACGAATAGGAAGAATTTCAAATGACCATATCTTTTCTCTTGTTAGATGTAGCTTTCTTTTACACGATTTTAAAAGAATTTCCGATTTAAATCTACGGTGTCTAACATACGGAGCCTCTTTATATTATTTCAATGTACATGCTGGTTGGTTGTGTGATGGTGGTGGATATGGTGGCAGAGGCTAAAGTCTATCTTATACTATATCTTTCTATACACATTTTTAGTAGACACCATATATGTATGATAGTAGTAGTAGCATATATGCACTTGTACATACATACATATGTACTTAATGTACATACATATCGATACCATTATTATGTATAAAAATAAAATAAAGTTTGAAAAGTAGTAGCCTTTATTGCTGTTACATTTTCCTTGAGAATTTTAAACTTTCAATACCCACCCTAATAGTTTAGAGTTGACTGTGGAAGTTTTTTCTCCCGCCCCCAAACAGAAACAGTATTATTTCAAATGAATGGGTTTTCTTTCTATATATATGTATATATGTATATGAATATATATGTATATTTATAGTAGGTATTTCTTTGCTCCCCCTATTTTATTCCCGTCAATGTACCATAATGTGATTTTATGTTTATATGGAAAATTTTCGATTTTAAAATCACATTTATTATTATGCCTGATCCTATTTACCTATTTCAGGTTGAAATTGAAGGTTTGACGGGCGAAATCCGATTTAGCGAGGATGGACGTCGACAAAATTATACGTTGAGTGTTGTTGAAATGACAGTAAACAGTGCTATGGTAAAAGTTGCTGAATGGTCAGATGAAACGGAATTTATTCCAATTGCCGCTAAATATGTACGTTTGCGGCCACGCGTTGAATTCGAACGAAATAAAACGTATGTGGTGACAACAATCATGGAAGAACCATATATTATACCAGCGATTGCCGAACCGGGTGAGATATTGGAAGGAAATGCTAAATACGATGGATACTGCAAAGATTTAGCTGATTTAATATCAAAGGAATTGGGAATAAATTGTGAGTATGTTTAAATTTATTTAATGATACATGATTAATGTTGTTTTTAATGCTCGTTTCACACGATGAAAGTTTTTCGCGAAAAAGTTTGTCAATGTGCGGCGAAATGCATGCGAACAGAAAAAATTTTCACGTTGCTATTGCGATATATTTTTTAGTGATATTACTTTTGACATAAGAAATTATTTCGCGAAACCGACACGTTTGGTTTCGCGAAAACACTTTTGACAAGTAACCAGTCATTCTTGTAAAGTTTTTATGCAATTATACTGATAGCCGCCAGCGTTTTAATTTTTTGCGAAGGCAATATGATCACTTTGCAGCTATAATTGACGATATTTTTCACGCGATACGAATAAGAAAGTCACTTTGACAAAGTTTGCTTTCGTGCGTGTAAACACTTCTACTATATTTCTTTCGCGATTGAAAACTTTGCCAAAGTCCCATGTACTCGTATGTATGTAGGTACGTTTAAATACTATATTTTTTGTGGCGATATTTTTTTCGCATATCGTGACAGTAAACTTTCAGCGTGTGAAACGAGCATATATGTAGATTGTAGAGTTAAGTGTTTATTTTAATCACATCCAATATCAAATAATTACTCGAATTCTTCCAATTAAAATTTTGATAACAATGCATCGACGTACTCGCAAATAACTTGTTCGAATAAGCACTATGCATCGTTACCCATTTATATAAAAACCAACAACAAAAATTCGACGAAATTATTCAAACAACATGCTCACTGTATATGCATGTAGACTAAGCAATAAGAATAATTTAAAAAGCACAAATCACATTGCGTCAGGCCTATTTAGTCTCTGGAGACCATTATCCTATTATCTCTGCAAAATTATTCAAATAGGTAGGTATATGGGGAGATGCTTATATATGGGATAAATACGACAAATTAAAGGTTTACCAGAATTTGCAAATTTTTTGGATTTAATTATATTTTCCTTTTTACCAAAAAAAAAAAAAAAATGTACATATACATATACATACATATATATAATATAGCAGAAAACATCAGCTCTTGGTATAGTTTACCTTTTTTAGTCAACGTAGCCTCACACCAATTCCCATGACCCTTTTATATTCATACTAATCTATATTGCAAGACTTTTCCACAAAACTTCCAACCCCAAAAACCCATAACATGGATGGTGTAAGTATATATATGTGTGTATTTATATATAGAGAAGAGACAGAGGGAGCAGATTCTAATAAAAGATATTGAGGTCGTTTCAATTATTTTTTCCCATAATGTTTTAAAGTTATGGGACCACACCAGAAAAAAAAAAAATTAAAACAACAACAACAAAAAATAGAGGCAAATTGGAGATTTTCAGCATCAAACGTTTGTGTAGATAGAAAACAAAACAAAAATCGATTTGACATGTAAATTGTAGTTACAAAATGCACAAAAGCATTTGCCGCGTTTCAAACTCAATACTCTGCCGCATATTGTGTGCAATGTGCATGGAATTTTTTCCCATTTTCTTTTTTACTATACTGCTGATGCCAAACCCCATTTAATCTAAACACAGAGTAAATTTATTTTGTTGTTGTTGTTGTTGTTGCTTAATGTCTTAAGACTCGTTATTTGCACTTTTCTATTCTGTTCAAGCAATCCTAGTAGGAAAAAGGGGCAAAAAACCACCATGTATAACTGTATACATACCCTTAATATTCTCTACCCCGATATATGTATTAAAGGGAATCCAGCAGAGCGATTAAAATGCGATTAAGAAAAATCTATTTTTAGCGAATTATAAAGTGTGGCATATCGCGTGCACACATTCACAAATAAAATTTTCTCGCCGGCAAAGCTCCATGGGAACAACAAAAGAAAATTAAATAAAATCTCTTAATGTGCTTTCAGGCTTCAACTCATATATATTAAGCAAAAGAGCCGAAAATGGTGTAGAGATTTTTCTTTCTTTTTTTTTTCTTTTTGCTATTTCGCTTTTTTATTTATGTGAACACGTTGACATAAAACATTCGCTCCCTGGTCCCCCCCTCCCTCACCTTCATACTATACAAATACTCACAAACAAACTGCAATCTCATCAGTTCCTGTAGGACAGAGGCAGAATCTTATTTTATGAACATTAATCAAATGTCAACTAAAAAAAAAAAAATGCTGTGCGTATTCCTTTTTAGTGTATTGGTGTGAAGAGATTTTTATTTTTCCCAAATTTATAGTTTAAAAAGGAAATTCGACAAAGTAAAAACCCTCATTCGCATTTAATGGCTTTGTGTTGGCATTATGCATCGTTAACATTGAATAAAAACATTTCGGGGTTACGTGAATGTAATTGAGAAATCTTATAGTGTAATGGTAAGGGTTGGATTTTGTTTGGTTCAAATGTACGTGTTTGTTTGGCATCGATTTAAGTTGGGATTTTTTTTTTATTGAGCTTTCTTCTTTTTTTTCGAAAATGGAAATGAAAATTACATTTTGAATTGAGATTTGATTATTTGATCTAGCTATTTTTTTGAAATATAACAGAAAGATAATATCTTCCACGAAAGCATTTCTTTTGATGTCTAAATGTTCGGCATATATTTTTTAAACAGAATTTTCGCTTTGATAGACATTTTTAAACAACTTAACAAAGACAAAGAGAACTCCTATTCTTTTTTTCTTTTTTTCTTTTTTTTGTTGCCAACAATCAACCAACTTCAACGTTGTTGAAATTTTCAATATTGTCGCATGGCATAATCGCTATCAAAATCTGGTCCAATCTAATATCCCTATACAAAAATTAATCAATACAGGCAACATCCGCTTAACGCTGTTAATTCGTTCCTGCAAAATAGAACGCTAAGTGAAATAGCGCTAAACGAAATTCAACTTTAGAACAAAATGTATGAAAAACAAAATAATCCGTTCCCATGGTACAATAATAATTCATTTATTTAAATAAATTAGTAACAAAATAGCATTCAACAAAACATAAACAAAGAATGTTAATGAAAATAATTCACATTTAAATAATAATCAAAAAATTAATAAAATCACATATAAAAAAAAAAATTATATTTAAAAAAAAACTGTAGACGTAACATTTAATTCTTAGTCACTTCAGATGAAAAATCTAATCTCATCATAGGGCTTTGTCTTAAACCTGATGTCGAAGGTTCTTCTATGTCTACTGAAGTAAAAATTAAAGAAGCTGTACATTTTTGTGTGTCTAGTATCTGTCGAAATAGTTTAACAGAAAAAAAATCTGGGGGAGCGTAAAATCGAAACAGGGTTAAGCGGATGTTTCCCGTATTAATAATAGTTAGTGTGGCGTGTTAAGGGGTATCGATACGTATAAGCAGATTCAATTTTGATGGACAACACTGATAAGTAAAATATGCCAACGTCTAAAAGAGGTAATTATTCGAGGAATTCCCGGGATATTCAAATCGAATTCTGTACGATTTCGTAGAAATTCTTTTCAACATAGAATTATTGGGACATAATTTTGTCAAGTGATTATCCCCTCAGTTTAAACGTATCCTTGAGTTTATAAAAAATTATGGGATCAATTATCTGACAAAAAGTTATTTATTAAATTCCCATTATGATTTCTTTGAAAAACGATGGATGCTAGATATTTTGGAAGAGCAAAGGATGAGATTTTTTGGTGGATGCTATCTGTCAATGCAAACGGAAAATGCCTTATATGCCTATAGATATGACGCGCCATTGAATTATCTACCACAATATAACACTCAATAACTCGAAATTGAAGGGGAGTCAAAAAAATTCGAGTTATCGAGGATTTCGAATTACACAGGTTCGACTTATACTTAGACTTTATTTAATGCAACCCGTACAATTAATTTACAATAGTCTGAACTGTTAACACTTAGATTATAAAACTTAACACATGAAAAATAACGAGAAACTTTGCCATGTTGCAGTGCCAGGAAAAATATCAATCATAACATAAACGTCACAATAGCTACGCATACAAGATACGTGTACGCATACAAGCATATGTAGATCACATTAACGCGATTGTAAAAAAAATTAACCGTAATCACATTCATAGCCGAGACTATATGAGCGAAAATCGACTAGCATAAAGGTTAGAACGGGCAAATACATTCTTTTTCGTATTGCGGCTTCGAGTTGTAGAGGTTTTGTAGTAAATACTTTGAGTTATAGAGGTTCTTTGGTCAAATCCTAAAGTAGAAAAATCCTTGCGAGGGCGAGACACAGAACTTTAGGAGACTACTTTTTACACATCCTGAGGGCAGCCTCGACCTGTAACATGAGGAGCCTTATAAAATTCGCTGTGGAGACAGGTGTACTCGAACTCGAGGAGCACAATCCCCAAATCGCAACCGTAGTAGGGGCGACATAGGCATATGCAAGTGGTAACGCTATGGACCTTAATTGGTCTCTGCGAGGCGCAAAGTCGCCACCACTACTAACTAACTAACTATATGGAGGAAGTTATGGAGGAATTCGAGTTATCAAGGTTGCACTGTAATAATATTCATTACTGTCTACCCATCGGCATAAATACTTAATTTGTTTAAATTTTAGCTCATCCAATGTATAACACCAAAAATAACTTATGAAAATTCAAAATGAAATTCCCACATTTATGTTTAAAACTCATTCTTAATCCATATCTAGACTGAAAACTGAATAATTTTCATACAGTTTATTTAACTAAATACATACTAGCAACTAAGATATAATGTACATAAATACATATATTATAATAGTTATTCTACTGAACATTGTGGTTGGCACTCTTTTATACCCAAGCTTCATTGCCACATTGCAAACAAACCCATCAAATAAGTCTACTAAATAACATTAACAAGCCTTTTGTAATATTCTCTATAAAACATCCATCTAATAAATACGTATAGTTTTCCCCATCCATCCATCCATTGACGGTACCTTCATCCAAGTCCTTACTACTACTACTACTACTACTACTACTACTACTCCAACTTCTACTACTATAGACTATCCTATCTACTTTGATATAGTTCATATAGGAAACGATTTTCATAACTTTTACTTTTCGTTTACTTTTACAGATGAATTGAAAATTGTTAAAGACGGAAACTACGGTGCGGAAAATCCTGATGTCAAAGGAGGATGGGATGGTATGGTTGGTGAGCTAGTTAGACGGGTAAGTAAATATTCTCTCTTTTATCTACATACATAAGTATATATGTACATATGTACAAGTATATACCCATAATAGTTCTATATATGATGATGCTACGTTAATTTTCTACTGTAAAGGTGATGTTGTTAATGTTAAATAGAAAATATTAAATTACCAGCCTTATATCTTGTATAGATAGAGTTCTCTAATGCAGCGGTTCTAAAAGTTGGGACCGTGAGAATTTTACTGGGCGGGGGGACCCGGTATTAAAAAAATTTATTATATAGTAAAAATAATACATAATTCGAAAATAATATCATCCCATAAGGATCACTTTTATCCATTTTTTTTATACATTCTGTTCCACATTATTTTTCATTGTTCGTTGTGAAAGAATATCTATCATTATCGAGTGACAGAGATCTAGCGATCGAATTTTAAAATAAAAGTGTTTATGATTTTTGGATGTCTGTTAGTAAGGAATATTCTACACGCTGTCAAGTATGCCTCAACTTGCATTATTACCATTTGCGTCAACTAATTTATGTGCAGCTGGATTTTTCTTATTAATATATTTAAAATCAAATGGATATAACTCAAAAGTGTTTGCTGCGGCACCAACGTAAAAAAAAAAATTGGTCGATCGTAAGACTAAACTTGGTCTACGATTCCCACGAAAACGCACCTATAGTTACTAAACTCTTTTTTTTCAAATATCAAAGTGTTCAAAGAAGCAATTAAATGTCCGTCTATAAAAGTAATTTAGTAATTGCTTTAGTAGAGACTGAAATAATACTTATTTATGTATATACTTTCATCGTAAACAGAGCTTGAAACTTGAAGTAACACTTCAAACAGTGAACAGTAGTAGGTGCGTTTTCGTGGGATTCGTAGACTGAGTTTGGTGTTACGATCGACCGATTTTATTTTTTTTACGTTGGTACC
>JANSTT010023590.1:0-96421 GCA_026745375.1 Platyura marginata | reverse complement strand
AGTCACCAAACGAGGGATATCTAATGGGCCCATCGGAGGCCTAGGGATTTTCGGGCGCTTTAGGGCGCCCGCCCTCAATAAACTAAACTAACTAACTACTAGAATTGAAACCGGTTTGGTTGGAAGACATTAGAGGTACTCACCACTAAAACAATCAATTCTCGAAGCAATCGAACATTTATTGGCCAAAAATCGAGAAATCCGTCCTTTATTTTTTAAGCCAGCACGTCCAATAAAGGTTGAATGGTACAGCAATCCATATTTAGGCGTGTTTGTTCGGGCTTTCAGAGCACGGAACAAAGCCTTTTCAGCACCCAAAATTTGCACCGTTGACGCTGGATATTTTGCTAAATTGGTTAAACTACCCGCATGAGAAATTAATCTGGCACCAACTTGATCACCAATTAGCACTTGCAAATTTGGAGCAACACTTTCCATTTTAGTGTGCAAATATTCGGCCAATCCCTTACGATATTCGGATAGCTTAACAACTCTTGTGGCAAACATTTCAATATTTATCAAATCAATCGGTGATATATCCATGCCCATGGACATTTTCGATGCATCAAGAATAGCCTGAGCCGATGCTGTATCCATTAAAATTTCAGCAAGTTCATCAACACTATCGGCTGTTAGAGATTTACGATCTTTTATGTATTGTGCCACCTTAGCATATTTATAATTTTCGGTAACAATTTTGGCCAACTCTGGGAAATGATACGAATACCATTCACGGATTCGCATAGAAAATGTATTTATATCTTTGTCCAATTGATCTAGCAGAGCAATTGACTGAATAATCATATTATCAACGCGATTCACGTTAAACTTAACTTTAGCACGCGAATAACTGTGCCCAAGCCCCAGCTGAGCAATTCCAGCACTTTTATCGGTAAATCCTTTTACAATATTATGAAAATGTGCTCGTATGCCACGTAGAATTTCTGGCACCACTCCTGTATGCGTTGTTTTAACAGTTAGGGCTTCACCAAGAGCTGCACTTAATTTCGGATCACCAACACCGAGTAATGTTTTATCTTTGGATGTCAGTGCTCCGTCAAGGAATACGGCCAAATCATGTGGAACAATACCTTCGGAAATTGCATTTGCATTTTCTAGCGCAGCAATGGCTGTTTTAAACGGCGTAAATGCTATCAGTTTTACAAGCGAATTGAAACGTGCCAAATCGGTGACGGATGCTTCGAGCTGTGGCAAAAGCATTGCCATTTCCTCGAATTGGGTGACACGGAATAGAGCGTATCCTGCCGCATGTTCGTATAAAACGAACAATTTAGACTGAAAATATATTGAGAAATCTATAATTATAGAAATTGCTGTGTACAAACATGAATTGAGGTTATGTTAGATGTGCTATGTTAATTGCTTAAAAAAATCCATTTATATTTTATCGGATTACTGAAATAATCATTTAGCAATAACTTACCATTGTGTTTGTCTTTAATTAAGTAAAAAGAACACTAATTAACAAAATTTACTCACAGCATGTGCTTTACTTCTTTTTTTTACACGAAACCAACCAAATAAAATGAAAAATGAAAAATTAAAGCATTTAGTGTTGCCATATTGATTTTTGAATGTAAACTCTACAGTCTACACGATTGAACAGACCCTGGCAAACTTCTTAACCGATTTTTGTGGCAAATCTGTTAGTACACTATATTTAAAGACCGCAGTTCGTCCGCAATATAAATGTTTCTTTATTTTTAATCCCAAATTTGTTTATGTTTTTTTTTGGTTATGACCTAAAACATATAATAATATAATACACTTAATTGGAACTTAAGAAACGGCAGCAAAATTTCCTCGCGTACATTTAATTAAAGAGAGACATGTCGATTGGAAATAATAACGACGTCTCTTAGAGCAAGAGGAAAATGTTTTGTGGATACACTTCTGTCAAAAAAATAAATAATTTTTTTTCAGTTTTTTTTTAAAGTTAAGTTTTGCAATTAAAAATTACTGAAAATTGTTGTCTGTAATAGATCGGAATAACTATTTTGTTCTTAGTATTAGAGAGAGTACTTGAAGTTCCTTGCACATTACTATTTGCATATAAACATGCAGTCCAGATAAAACAAATACTAAAATGTAATTAAACCATTGTTATAACTAAGTATGTACATGACGTATGATTAATATTAATCTTAATTGATAATTAATTTACGTAATTGTCATTTCAATTAAAGAACAAAGAAACATTCATGGGAACATGTCGAACAGTTACGTGTGTCAATTATCTCCCGAATGTTACAAACACTCTGCCTTGGTTTTGGGAGAAACCAAAGAAGTCAGAGATTTGTGCATTTCTCAAGTGTTGGAGTGGCTTGACGCGAATCCAAATATCAATGCAAACAAGGATTTGAAAAAGATTCTATTCTTTCTAAGAGCAACAAAGTTTAATCTAGAGAAAGCAAAGCGAAAAATCAAGAAGTAAATATTTTATTCTATAGGAACTGTTAAAAATTATTTTTTTGTAGGTTTTATTATATGAGGGCTGATCGAATAGAATGGTATAATGATAGAAATCCATTCAAACCGGAAATTCAAGAACTTCTGGACATTGGGATATTTTTACCGCTACCACAGAAAGACGATCAAAATCGACAGGTATTTGTAATACGGATAGCTGCACATGATCCAAAAAAACATTCTCAAAACAATGTTTTTAAGGTAATTTACAATTATTTGCTGATCTCGAATCTATAACTTCCACTAAGGAACAATTACTTGAAATAATTTCTAGGTCGGAAATATGATACTGGATCTAGCCCTTCACATGGACGAAACAATTTCCATTTATGGTCTAGTCGCAATATTCGATATGACAAATGTAACATTGGGGCATGCTCTTCAATTGCCACCGCCGCTTATTAAAAGGTGTGTTAAATGGACTCTTGTTTAATTACGATTTTACCAAAAAAATAAAATATTTCCATTTTAGAGCGGTTGATAGTTGGGAATGCTCTCCATGCTTGATAAAAAAATTAGAATTTATCAATGCCCCGAATTATGTTAATTTCGTACTGAATACATTTCGGTTATTTATGTCGCCAAAAATTAAGTCTCGCGTATTTGTTACCAAAAGCAATTCGAACGTAAATGTAAATTTACCAAAGGATTTAGGCGGAACCGGCGAAAGCTACAAGGAATTGGGAATGCGCTGGAAGAATTTGGTGGAAAATAATGCATCGTGGTATACGACCGTCGATCAATATAAATCAATTTTATAGACTCCAATAGAACAGAGATAGAGATTAGAGTAGTTACTAGATTTTTCGCACACAAAATAAATGAATAATAGAATCGTGATATTCGAAAACAATGGATCAATTTTAGTAGATATTTACATTAATTTTAAAAATACAAAATATCTTATAGCAATTGTTATAAATAAAACAAATTTAAAAAACTTTTTTTTTGTATATTTTAAATATTTTATTGAGTTTTTTTTTTATAATAATATTTTGTAATCAAAATACACATCTGACAGTTATCGGGGATTATATTTTTGTTAGTGAAAAAATAGTGCTTTTTTTCCTTTTTGTTTATTAATTATGCAACTCTAAATAGCTTGTGATACGGAAATAAGTTAATTATTTTTTCATTGCTATAGTATCTAGTTCTAGTCTTTTTTTTCAAGTCAATTTTTTGCACTGATAATATTCAGTAATATCCAGAAGAACAAGTATAGATAATATAACGGAAGATTTAATACAAATTAATAATTAATTAGTAGATCATAAATTTAGTTGGACCAATCTTTTCTTTGGGGATCTCAGCTTTTCTAATGTTTGATGATATGGAAAATATGGCAATAGGAAAAGGAACTCCAACATTTTTATAACTGTTAGCCTTTCATTAAGACTAACATAACTAAAATATCTACAAACTTATTCTCAGGCAACTTTCAAGTGCCTTCCGTCTTTTCCCTGAAACATTTACAAATCAATTTTTTAAATGTCTCGAGACAATTCTCTGTATTCAGACCTAATTGCCCATTCGATTAAGTATAACTTTTAAATTTACAAACCGTGTATAACAAGTATCGTGCAAATCGAGGGACATGTGTATTATATTTTGTGATGATATTTTCAATAAAAATTACCATAGTTCAATGGCCGAAAATTCAACAGCGTTCATAATACCACAATACGAGGTGGATCGGATTCGCACTTCGTACGGATTCCATGATAGACCCTCAGGAAATGTTGAAATTTTAATTTTTATAATAAAAAAAACAAACAAAACAGGGCTCTTTTCCCTTTTTTTTGTAATTCTAATTAATAAACATTTTTGGAAAATTAGTTTAAAGGGTCCAGCCAGCCCTTATTTTTATATTTAAATAAAACCAATTTCTAATTTGCAAGAATTTATATTTATCTAATCTAACTTGTCCTTCGGTTTAAAAGCTTTTTTGTTCTAATTATGATTACTGATTGGAACTCATGTAAAATATTAACGCCGTTCAATTTAATTAAATAACAAAATTTAATTTAATGTTTTTGTTTTAATCATTTCTTTAAAAATGAAAATAGTGGAAATGCTTAAAATATTTTTTATATATATAATTTTTTTTTTAATTGTCCTTAATAAACTATAAATTAATAATAAATAATAAAAGCATTTATGAGCCTTCTTATAGTTACATACGATAGATGATAGATGAAAATATTTAAAATAATAATAATAATAAAAAAAAATCAACTTCTCTTTTTATAAGCTCGCTAAACGTATTATAAATTGTAACAAATTCAAACAAATCGATCGAATGTTAATTTTTTTCCATAAACAACACTTTGAACCAGAAAATATTTTTTTTTTATTTTTAAATTGCAAATTCTTAAGCTAATTTATTTTTTTTAATTAATAGTTGTGCCACAAGCATAAACATAACATAAGAAGCACAATTTATAAAAGAAAAAAAAATTATTCTTAAAATTTGTGTTCACGCCATCACACACAATTTAATTAAAAAGCAATGGAAACAAAGAAAAATGTTTCAATTTCAAATTAATACGTTTCATATTCTTATCTGAAACCTTATTTGGTTCAATGAGATATTAATATTTATTTGTAGTTTATGTTTGAATTTAACAAAGTTAATTAATGTTTTTTTTTTTTTTTTTTTACTGTGAGTGATATACTTAAAAAGAAATAAACAGACTTTTTTTTTAAATTAATCTGTGTCTTAGTATAAATTAATTATCTGTTTATTTACATCTTTAATTTGTGAATATACTAAATGTACATTTATAGGCAGTTTTAACAGCGTTCTTGATGTTTAGATTTAATATGAGGAGAAATCTCTGATTAATTAGATCGAATTTCAATATCAATGTCTAATTATTTTGAGTTCAGTCAAAACCAAAGCCTCTGTCATTACAGCATTGCGGTAGTTTTTTTTTTTTAAATATTTAAAAAATTACATCTACAAATTGGAATGGAAGCTAAACTAAACGGAAACAGAAGAGGTTTAAGTTTCGGTCGATTAGTTTAAAAAAAATAGGAAATCAACAATTATTTTTATAAATAATTATTCAAATTATTTTTTTCTCAGTAATTATTGGCCATTGAAATTGCGAAATAAATATAACATCTTGAAGTCAATTTTAAAAATAGAAATTATAGGTTATCTTTCAAAAATGATGGTAAAACGTTGAAATTAGTCATAATATTAAAATAAATAGTTAGACCGAATATCAATCTTAAAATACTATTAATTATCAAGATATTAAAATATATTAACCAAGGAATGTATCAAAAACTCCCAAAAAAAATCTTTCAACGTGTTTTACAGAAATTTATTTTAAAATGGTTCATATTCACTGAGATTCTTATTTTCTCCATTCAAATTTGAATTGGATCTTAAATATTCAGGTGCATTTTTGAGTATTTTTTTAAATTAGACCGAACGTACTTTACTACGTACTTATATCAAAACATCAAAAAGCTAATTTTAATCATATAAAAAATGCGTCACTCACGTAAAAATTAATTTTAAAAAAAAGAGGAAATAATCAAAACCACCATCTCAAAAATAATTTTAGATTGGCCTTCCATCTTTAGCCGTCAATTTATCAATTAATTCCTGTAGTGGAGCCAATTCTCTTCGATCGATCAAATTAAATTCTTGTACAAAAAATATAAAATGCTTAAATGATGTATTCAAATGTGCCTCTTCGCCTAATCGTACCACTTCCGGAAAATGTTGATGATAAATGTGTGCATAAACTCTAAATAAACGTTTCAAAATTGTCTTGGCAATTGTTAAAAAATTTTTTGGAAACGGTACACCTATTTTCGATGGAAATAATGTTTCATCATCTAATTGATCCTGTACCCATGTCATCAAATAATCTATATATTTTGGGGCACTACATTTTATTGGTTTTTTAACTGTTTGACCATCGGCCCAATGATATTCATATTTTGGACCGGCTGACATTATACCACAACTTTCTTCTGTACAAAATTCTGTTATTGTTCCGTATAGCATATTGATTTGATTGAAAAAATCCACCGCTAATACAAGAAAAATTGAAAATAATCTTGTCAATGAAAACGTGAAAAATAATACTCACTATTAACGGCGACCCATTCATTTAAATCTTCACCATCTGGTAGTGCAACGGCATTTCGTAAGTTTCCCGATCCTAGTGTGGCGGCTGCATGTTTCATTAAGTCATATTGATGTGTACCTTCAGGAATATTTTTCTTCGGTTTAAATGTTTTGCTGGCTCTTGATCCACTTTAATAGAAATAAAAAAAAAAGAAGAAGATAATTTTCAATAAATTCATTTATGTTAAGATGCAAGGATAAAGACATTTTCTTTACTGAAATATTTGCACGTATGATATCAAACTCAAATCTTTATTCTTAAGCTGGTCTTCGTTAAACAATAAATTTTATTGGAGTACTTATTATTGTAAGATTGTTGTCTTATAGAATGATAAGTATTACTAATAAATATACCAGAAACTATCTCTACTTCTACTTCAACAATCATTAATTTGCTGTCTGTTGGAGCATAGAATATCCACAAATCTCGTCCATCTTCGCCAAGACCTTCTTGTTACTTTAGATTTTTGATCAAACGGGTAGTGAGACTGCTATTAATAGGTGAACTTATTCTACCTTTTAATCTACAGGACAGATTAAAATTTGTTCGTTTAAAAGCTGCTATTTTGGCATGAGTGGTGGCATAGCGTCATATTTAGTTATGATATTAAAAGAAATCAAAATTTATTTTTAAGTGGAAGTGGAACAATAATTTGGCTGTTCAATAATAAAGTTGGAGTCTTGAAATGATCAATATTTAATACGTTAGATTATAAATATTGTAAAAATTGTAGTATTTGTAAACAAAATCAAAACAAAAATGAATGACACACAAAAAGGCCACCAGACAAGTATGCACTAGGAAGGGAGAACAAAGTTAATCGTAAAATTACTTCCTTTAAAATTTGTTTCGATTTATGCGGAAAAGATGTTATCGCAAATTGAATTATGTAAACGTTTTGCGATATTTTAGCCAAAAATATAAATCGTACGATTAGGAAAATAAACAAAAAAAAATTAATTCACTCACAAAAAAAAGCTCATTTTGTCGACACTTTTTCAGAATCTCCTATGTCACTTCGAAAGAAGGTGTTTGTAAAAAGTTTATTTGTTAGGTAGCGTAATACAAATTTCATAAATTACAAAATATTGAAATAGTCTGGAATCCTTAACTTAAAAATAGACAAAAAAGACAAAATTGATAAACGCACTTTTCACACTTTACACAAGAGTGTTTCTTTTTTTTCTATGATAATTTTCTACACACAATCAAAAAACAAAATGTTTGACTCTTGACCTACACATTCACGTTAAATCCATATGATCTCTATTTCTATTTGGATGCACCTACACATCTCGCCGAGTCGAATGTCGATATGTCGAATTTGTGGATTCCAAAAACAAAACTATGTTCACTACAATATAGGAAAATTCTTTCATTTCGACATCTATTTCTGATTCTTTTATTATTGCATATATTTTGAATAAATGTAAAAGAATGACAATTTAATAAACTTTAACCATAGTGCAAACATATAATCTAGCATGCCAAAAATAATATAAAAATCTAGTGAATGCTTTCCAATAATTGTGCAAAAAAAAATGTGTGGAACGTGTTTGATGATGTCGATACACGAGTGAAACAACTATATATTTTTCTTTCGAACTTTGACAGTTCCAGATTTTGTAACCAAAAAAAAAACTTATAATTTTAAAAAAATAATAAATAATACTCGGTGTGAAATTTAAATGAACCATTAATAAGCTGCTAGTCTTATATTTTTATCCATATTTAAATAGTAAGTAATTCGAGGTGTGATAGATAATTTTTTTAAAATGCACATATAGGTTATGTAAACCGTGTTTTTCTTACCATTTTTATTATTTTTAGATGTTTAACTTATCCAAATTAGCCATAGGATTTGGCAAAAATATCTATCGATCAAGTTTCAGTAGTTCGACTGCACCTATTGTTGCCAGAACAATAAGCAAATCAGATTCTACTATTGAGGAGCCCCCTAATCCATCTGAAGAAGTAACAGCTAGATCAAAAAGTATGACTTATTGAAATACGATTTTTATAATGTATATTTATAATTATTGCATGTTTTAGATCCATTAGTTGCAGCTGCTTTTGATTCGCTTTTAACTAAGGATGAAGTCAACGAACCAGAAACAAAATCAAAAATCGATCCATTAGATGCTAGAATATTGAATGCCAGTTCAGTTAAAGGATTGTTATCGATAACAGAAGGTAGCATACCAGTGACCAGAAAGCATGCTCTCAAAATTGTATCAATTCTTGCTGAATGGAGTTCAATAAATCGTGTGAAATTGTCGGATTTTGAAAATGATCCAAAATTTATAAAACTCTGCAGACTACTGGGACGTGCTGTCCAAAAACAAAACGGAACCGATGAAGTTAACAAAAAAGTAACCGGATTTCGAACGGATGATTTAAATACGGTAATTGGAGTAGCAGGAGATGATGAAGCGGCTAAACTTATAGCCAGTATAAGTATTCCGCAAATGATAAAGGTAATGTCAGCGTTGGCACAGAAAAAACGAAGAAGTACACCGTTACTTCGATCGATCGCATACAATATCACCAGTAAATCGGAACCGCTCGATCTTAAGCAATGTGCTGATTTACTTTATGCTATGGCTGCACTAAATTTTCCCGATCCTATTTTAATCGGTCGCATAAGCATAGATATACAGAATGGACTGTTGAAGAATACTGATAAACCCGCAGCTGTTGGATCGATTATAACAAGCTTAGGGATGCTTAAATTTAGAGATGCAGATCTTCTTGAAAGTCTTGTCGATTGGATATTGCAACATCATGACATATGCCGACCCCAAGATATGTCATCATTGTTTTTAACACTGGCCACATTAAACTATCCGTCAACAAAATCTGATATCATTAAATTGAAATTGGTCAACGGGTTGGTCAGAGAAGATTTTGGAAAAAATGTTGAATGGCTAAACTATGTCTGGGCATTGGTTGTACTCAATTTGGCTGAATCAAATCAATATGAATCTGTCCTAAGGTGAATTTTTTCTTAAAAATGTATATTCAAAATGTAATTTTTTTTCCGATATGTGCAGTAAGGAATTCATTGAAAAACTTGTCATTGAGCGAGCGTCGGACTTATCGCCTACAATAAAGATGAAATTGTTAAATATAAATTCAGCTACAAAATTACTAGATACCGACTATAAAGGACCATTGCTAGATCCAAGTAGTACTATTTTTTCTGTACCATTGACGCAAACAAAAAATAAACAGATTTTGATCGGTGGTCTTCTCGATGCACTTAAAAGTTTATTTACATCGGAAACATATTTAAGAACAAATTACGATAGTCGAATGGGATTTGTTATTGGTAAGCGATTTCGTTGTTGGTTTGTAAAATTATTTATTTGATCTTAATTTTATTTTTTTTTTAAAATTAAGATGCTGAATGTGTGCTTGATAAAAAACGAAATCCATTGCCTGTGGATAAACATCATGAGAATGCAACAAGGTAATTAGCTTAAGTATTAGAGATTACTATAAAAACGGCAGCTGTAGTACATACACGATTTATGGGTGTCTCAGAATGTCTCCTAAGATTCCAAAGACATTGATTCTTAATCTAGTCGAGAATACAAAGATATTTTTTCAAATTCACTAGAAATACTTTTTCGTGCTATAGTTCCTTCTCTAGGGTGGGGTAACGGTATTTTAGTATGAAAACCGTGTACCTCTACTTAGCAGCCTTTTTCTAAAACATCCGTACTTTATTTAACAAACTGCTGTATAACATTTTTTTTCAGGCTTGCTATAATGGTGCTAGACTTTCATGATATGTGTCAAGGTGCACACCAACAACCAAACGGTTTAACGGCACTGGCCCATAGATTACTAGAAAAAAACGGATACACAATTTTATGTGTACCGTACACGGAATTTAATACCAGCGATAAACTGCTGAAACGTGTACAGTATTTAGACGATAAATTAAAGCGATTAGTAGGTAGTAGTAAGAAATAGCAAAAAAACCAATCAGAAATTAGTATTTAATACAAAAACTATGTAACAACAAACCATTTTATTGTAATTTATGATGTGATTAAAAAAAATTATGTTGACTACATTGTACATAGTGGGATTAAGTGACTTAAACGGTTTTTCCATCAAGACCAACATTCCACCATTCGCCCGAATCAACAAAATCAAAATTGATGTCTTGCAATTTCTTAAACAATAATCTCGATAGTACATGCTTGCTTTGTATATCTCTTATGAAATAGTCACTGTAAACATTCTCCAAATAAGCAATGTTTAAATGGAATCGGGCCTCTTCATCAGTTAGACAAACACAATTCCACGGTGACCAGTCGTCACCTTTATTCCAACGTGGTAGTCTGAAATTTATAAATTTTGTTTTCTGTTTTTATTCCATGAAGTTTCAGCGAAATACTTTAATTCTTTACGAATGGCACATTGACTCAGTATCGAATGACCGTGCCAAATATTTTCGACAAGCTCCTTTATATCTTCTTCTTGAACAATAAAAGCATACGAAGATAGTGCACCTCGTTTTCTTTCATCTCTACGAATTGATCGGAGCATAGCTCGATAAATTGTGATATCGACAGGAGGAACCTGAAGGAAATTTTGAAAAATACAAGAAATTGATAGTGAATATTACTCTTAATTGAAATACGATCAATTATTACTTTCAAATAGGTACACGCTTTACAAATATTAACTTCATCTTGACGAGTATGTAACGTAAAATCTTTGACCGATCGAACGGTTTTACACTTCTTACACATTTTGGTTTCGACAGCTGTAAATGAATGAGATTCCGTTGAGAAATATTGCAACACTAACATCAACAAATAATAAGTTATACTTTCTTTTTTCGAATTAAGTCCATGCTCTTTAATAAAATCAACAAACATAATCAGTTGCCGTTCTCTTAGCGATTCCAGATTCGTTTCTTTCATATTGCACGTCAAGAGATTTCGTTCCCGTAAAAGTAGTTGTAAAAGCTATTAAAATAAGTTTGTTATCCTAAATATTACAAGATCACTCTACTCTAAAGAATTGTACTTCTTCCACATTTCGACTTTTATTCTCATTAATCAAAATACTATGGACACGCTCGATCAACTGCAAACGATCGTATTTCTTCATTTTCGACTTCATCTCTCTGTACGTTCGAGTTAAAAATCTGATTTTTTGAGTTCTCAATAAATCCATTTCACACACAATGTCTAAATAAGAAATTAACAATTTTTGTTATTTTATTTCAAATAAGTTTGTACAATTTTCTTTATATTACTTCGATAGCCAACCCACTTTATTGGTGCTCCAAGTTCGTCCAAAATTTTATCCGCTTGTATATTTGCAATGTGTAAACGGACTTTAGATCGCTGTTTCTCAATTCCATTTAAGAGATTAATTTCCTTATCTAGAAGACAATTCAATTCGGCAATTCTAGGTCCTCCCGAATACAGTTCATTTATTCGTTTTATCTGTATACGAATTAATAACAAGTAATTTATAATTAAATAAATGTTCCATTCTATTTCGCTTACCTCATTCTCCTTCCAAACCTGAACCTGTGCATAGAGGACATTAAAATCTTCTCGGGTTTTTGGAAATGTTTTAACGGTACATTGATACTTAAAACGATCGATATGTTCATCATCGCGTAAAGCTTCTCGCCTCTCTTGTTCAGCAACTAATCGTCTGAAATATTTAACAGAGCGTATGTATTGTGTTGATTTGAATCTGAGGCGGGGTTGTTGGATTGCACTTAAAAAGAGTCTGATAATGGGCATTTATTAAAAAAAAAGCAATGCTTAAATATGATGGTGAAAAAACGAGCATTTGTAAGGTTTCTGTATAAAGAACACCTCACCTGTTGCATTTTCCCACAACAAAAAAAGGGATCGTCAGATCAATTGAGATTGACTGAAGGATTATACCATAGACCTAAAAAAAGAATCATCCACAGTGTAGATGATTCATAAGAAAAAATCACACTCATATCAAAATCAATGTATTAAAAATGTTAATGGAATTAAAAATAAATTAGGGTGTACTACCTCCATTCGGCCGCAGACTCCTTAATTAATTTCTGCCACAAATATCGACGAAAATTCCGTTGAATCAATTTGATTTTTCCAATTTTATTAATTCTCTTGCACATTTGATCGTACGTTTCATATTTTTTGGGTTCAATAATATAATCTGTCACTGATGGGACATAAATTAACTCGGAAGCAACACCGAAAGCCTGTGAACTACGATCGTAATGAGTGTCCTGAAATAAAAATACTCTTCAGCAATTAGATATATAAATAATTTATGTACATATGTACATCAGATGTATGAGATTTATCAATGGTTTGTGAATCTCGGCTAAAATATCCTTCCCATTTTATGTGTTGCATATATGGTCCAGTTTGGGTGTACGCATTGTGATATTCGATTTCTTTCAATAAATTACTTTAGTAAATTAAAAATGATAAACACAACATTTTCATAAAATACATACTGGTTCGATTGTTAAAATAACCACCAATAAACGGTTTGGCAATTGGTTGATTTGTAATTTGAACAATAAGCCGTTTAGCAGCACACTCGCCATTGTCCTCTGTTGGAATATGAACGGATAAAAATTCTGGTAGCTTGAACTGACTAAAAATTTAAAAAAATGTTACTTTTTTGTTACTACTGGATACTAAAATATTTAATTACGGTTACCTATAATACACATCCACATCCAGTACAATTTTATCATCACGAATTTTTGTACTTTCATTTAACTCCACCGCAAATTCATTGAGACCTAACTGAAACTCGATTATACTAAAATCATTGGAAAAATGATAAAGTTTCAGGGTATCCGAAATATTTTCATTATTTTGTTTAATCGTCAAGTATTCGGGAGCAATTTTGAACTTGAGTGCAATGTCTGCCTTAACCTCTTCAATAGTTAAAGTATTTGGATAAACTTGAGCTACCGTGTGAATATCGTCTAATTGAAATTTTACTGTAATATTTTTGTTACTAAGTAATGTATCCAATTTTGATGGTAAACTTTCTTCACTCATTTTAATATAGAAAATGTGAATTTTCTCGAAATAAATTTGAATGCATTTATTGATGGGAAATTTTTTACCAATATGTATATTTACGACGTTTGATCAATGAAAATTTATGTTGCTATGTTGTTGTTATTTGTTTACATTTATAGTTTGTTATATAATCCATAAATAAATAGTCGTAAATTTTCATGATATAATATAATGCTATATGTGTATAACCTGGAAGGTAACAATAACATATAAATAATTATCGGGAAAATTTGGGTGGATGGCAATGTTAAAAATATCAGATGTTGTCTTAGAAAGTAGATAAAACTAAAGAGGTAAGATTCAAAAATATTAACAACCAATTTTCTGTTTTTATATGGAAATGTATATGCAATGATATTAGAGTAGGTGGCTACAAATATTCTTTGTTTGTAAAATCTTTTGTTAGATCTGTCTTTTGAAAATTGAATCTTAAATTAAATAGTAAATATCCGGAGGAAATAGAAATTTAGTTTAAAGAGAAATTATACAAAGATTAAAAGTCGGTTCGGTGACTTCTCCTTTTATGTAATTAGCCAATCTAGCTCGTATATAGCGTGACCGAGGGATCTGAGGTGTAAGCTTTTGGTTTTTGAGAACGCTATTCGCGTTATACCAGAAACCAAAGTAAAATCGCTTACTTTAAAAGGCTGAAGCCTAAAAGTTATAAAATATTTTTGTTTGATATTTTATAAAAAAATCTTTAAAGAAAAAGCGATAAAATTTACAATACAAGTCTTGAACATAGTTTTGATTATGAATTGACTACGTCCACCAGTATAATAGGTAGGAGAATAAAAAATAGTATAACGGATTTATTTTAAATATACAAAATTGGCTATACGTATTGCCATATTTTTACTCATTTTTACAAGTCAACAATTACAATAACAATATAAATTACACCACATATCTTTTTGATCTAAAATAAATGAAGTAATTACGCTTAAACGCCCATATTTAAGCATTTCACTCAGTCTAATCTAATTATATGTTTTGCTTCTTGCGCGTTAATATTAATGCAATATGTCTAACACATCATAGAGTTTTATGCATAAATTAAATAATTTATTAATGAGTAATTACAGTTTTGTTATAATAGCCAAAAATTGCAATAATAATTTGTTATTAAGAACTGCGTGCACTGGTGCAAAAATTGAATAAATTTATCATGCCCCAATGCCATTAAAACATTACTCTTGATTCTTGCGATGTAAAATACATTTTCAGTAAAGGCGTGTATGTATCTATATAATTGATAGCTTTTATAGTAACAGTACCTATACGTTTTTCTGTTTTTATTTTTTAAATTCTATTAATTAATTTTTACTGTTTTACTGTCAGATTGTCCATTATAGTTCATTTACACTCAATTTACTTTGAATATATTTTGACAAAAAATTACTTAAAATAATCTCACACCAAATACATAATTATTTTTTATTTTTTTTTCCTCAGTGCAGTTATGAATAATTTCGCTAAATAAATATAGTTTTGTTAAATTATTTTATTATGCAACCGCGAGTGGTCATTAACAAATCTAAAAATACATTACATTTTCATTTTGTATGAATAATGTGATATTTTATGAAGACAGTTTTATTTTTGGTCATGTGAAAATATCATAAAAATAACAGTGGATGTGAAATCTTTTGGACATCTTGAAAATTCCATAACGATAATTTTATAAAGATACAAGATAATTTTATTTTAATTGTGTTGTTATAGGTGCTCCAGACCAATCAAACGAAGAAAGTGAAGATTTTTTTAATTAAAAAACAAAAATGAATTTTGAAATTGTGAGCTCCCATAAAAACGTTGGTCGTAAAAATTATTATTTATAGATCTAAATTTATTTAAAATTTGCTAAATATAGATTATATTATATTCACCAATGCCAAAATTGTTTATTGGGATAAGATTTAAGAAACTGAATGTTAATTAAAGAATCTTTCCAGCATACTCCTTTCGCGAGTATATCATAGGTATATTTGCTAGTCCATTTGTATACTCTTCAATTAGGCAAATCTTATACTTGTTTAGAATCCAAATAAGGACAAATTGCTATCATTCATAAAATCATCGTATCTTAATAATATTTTATTGTTATTACCGCACTGAATTTATTATATATTCTTGAGAAAAGAAAAAAATACTGGTATATAGAACCAAATAGATAGGTATAGGTACCATTATCGCGCTGTTGTGTCCAAATTACCGTAAATTTAACTTTTGCGTTAAATTTAATCCAATTTATTGCTATTAATACGTGTAATTTAATAAATACGATGCCGCAATTTTTCCAAACAATTTGTTTAATTGAATTTTTTCTAGGTGATCGCCAAAAACAAAACAAAAAAAACTTTAATTGACTTCAGTCTCTTGAACATCGCACCACTAAGACAAAACATAGCGATTCTTGTAATATAATTTGCTATGGTCTGCGCTAAATATTTTCATGTCACTCAATTGCGGTCATATTTTACTTTTTAGGTACTTAATTCATTATATCATTGGTTTTGTTGATTTTTCTTAAAATTGATAAATTTTTTGTGAAATTAAATTGGCAAATTTTTTCCCAATATAGAAAATTTCTCAGTCTAATTGGTATACATTATGATTTGGTATACATAAGTAGGTATTTAAAATACATATAGATAGGTATATAAGCTTTAAGTATATAAGTATATGCACTTATACGTGTGTAAAGAATTATCTTAGAGCGAAAGTTTTTGGTAAGTATTTATAATGTGTGGATGTGTGTATATAATTGTTAAGAAATTTTGGAAATTAAAATAGAAGAAAAATGTAATCAGCAACAATTTATTAATTACATACGCACAGAGCCAGAGTTAAAAGATTTGCACAATAGTTTTTAGCAATAAGGTGCCGTTGATATACGCAAATGAATTTGGTTATCAATATTCAATCAAATTGTAAGGAATAATAATTTTAATGAAATTTCATAGCTTAACTTACAACCGAATAAGTATACAATAGGTAGTAGTAAATCTGTGCGGAAATTCAGTATTTCTGTACAATATACAAAAAAAAGCTTAGACCTTGTAGGCATGTCAAATAGGTAATACAGGTTTGTACAGTATTTTTGGTAAATTTCGCATATGTTCGAAATTGTTTTAAATACCGACACCTATTGAACAGAAACTTTGAGCAAGTAAAAAAAAATTTAATTTATGAGAGTACATAATACATAAATGTTCGAAGCAGTCGTAATGTTTTAATAAAGAGGGCCCATTAGGCCCCTTCTTACCTAATGGGGAATGTGTGCAATTAACAAGGGTGTCCGTCCTATAGTTTTTTTTAAACTTATTTTTTTACTTTGTTTTTTTTTTTTTTTAAATTCCAAAATTAACGTACATATGCATATCGCCAGGCCGTAAAATTGTAAGCCGTTATGACGCTAATTGTCCTTGCGGCAAATTGTTCAACGCAAAAATATCCAGCATCAACTTGTACCTTCCATATAATGTCTCTTAAATGGCAATATTGAGACACTCATGTCGAATTATCTTTGGTAACATTACGATCAGACGACGAAGATAAGTTTTAAGAAAACATCAACAACAAATATTTGTATACAAGCTGTCAATCCCAGGTCCAAGCCTGGCGTCCATTTTAAAAAAATTGGTCAGCATATTGTGACCTGCCGATTAAGTTAAATCAAATTTGTCAAAAGTAAAAGATAGCGAAAATTAATATTTTTATAATTATAAGATAAAGAAAGACTTAAAGAATTCTTTATACGCCTATAAAACTATATGCTGCACTTTTTCAGTCATCGTAGGTATACGAACAAAATCATTGCAAAAATGTTCTTTTATTAATTATTTATTCAAACAATTTATATGCAACATAAATTTTCCAGAAATATGGAAGGATTTGTAGTTGGTAATTAGTTTCACATGCTCATGATCATACAGGAATTTATGGCACATGCCCTAGGTACAGTTCAACTGTATAAAATTTTGTTTTCTTATTATATACATTCTGGAAACTGAAAAAAAGAAAGAAGCTTGGTGTGCGAAATTAATTCAAACGTAATTGCATTTATGTTCTGATGAATGAGATTTTCATTGTCTTTTGGTTGTAGACACAGTTCAGTGATTTTTATTCAGAAAATGTGTAAATTTCAAGCCATTAATAAAAATCTTTATTGTTTTGCTCTCTTTTCTCTATCCAACGATGTGGTCTGTGAGGTAGGTCATAATTACACAAAAAAAAAGTTAGAGTTAGTAATATAGTATATGTACCAGTGCATATGTAATTACTGGCAATAATTTCATTAAACTTAATTTTATAGGAATTTTATGTATGTAATTTAATTAAAATTAAATGTTAATTAATAACTATACAATTATTTAGTGTTTTTGGTGTTGTACACATGGTTAATCTTTAATGGTAAACGATCAGGTGTTCACGCAGGTACATTAGATACATTATGAAAATGAAAAGTTTTTACGTGTTTTCGAAACGGAAATAACTTTTTAATGTGTTCTAAGCAGATCGTTATAATGCTTCAGAGAAGATGATATTTTACAGACCAAAACATTCCTTTCAGCTAATATCCTTAAAGAATTTGTACATAGACAGAGTATATGGTAATTTGAATAATTTTTTTTTTATCATAAAATTAGTTGGCATGAGAAATCTTAAACAGCTTCGTATCATCTGCAATCTCAAGATGTACATGATACAATGAATAATTTCTCACTGCAGTAGGTATTCGAGAAACGTAATCACACATGGAGTTTTTTTTTATTATATCAGTCCTAGGATTATCTTTAAAGTGAGAAATTAGATGCAACATTGTAATTGTCATTTTTTTTTTCATTAAAGAAATTATTTTTAATTTTATGATATTATATGTATGTATGTATACATGTGTTATGTGTTATGATTCAATTTATTAAAAACATAAATATACATGAACGTGCTTTTGTTATTATTGTTAACTATTAGAATTAGCTACTATTTAGAGGCGTTTTAAAAGCTCTCTTTAATACTTGTTAAATAATACGATAGTCCAGTAAAATTAGTGAATACTTTAATGAAATGTTTTAATCTTTAAATAGTCGTGCAGTATAGGCATATAGAGATAACCAACATAATAGAACGTCTGTGTTGAAATCTTATTCATTATCAGCAAGTCTTTTAAAGCCATCACTTTCATCTTTTAACAATAAATCGAAATGCATAACTGCAGACAAGCAAAATCCTTGGGTAATGTGTTTTAATTGATGTTTATAAGCTTCTTGTCTTACTTATCATATCTCATCTATGATTTATATTAAATGGAAAATTACTTCATGTACTTGAAGTGCAAAATATTTAAATGGAAACTGCACGACTGCAGATTATGAAGTGTTAAGAGATTATGTGGTTTAAATGTAAATTTATAAGATGTCTTAGATTAAACATACATAATACCTATACGACTAATGTAACATCTTAAAAGCACCACAATAATGCTCAAGATATATTAACTGTCAATAAGTAACATTGAATTGGGATGTTCCACGTTAAGTGCGTATATAATAATTTTCATTATAATATAATAAATCATAAGTTTAGATTCTTTGATCCGTATCATATTGCATTGTATAAATTTGTAGAATATAGGTACTTAACCTTCAATAAAATTTAGTTTACTGAAAAATAAATATGTATGTACCTATGTATGTAGTTTTAGCAGCTTATTTATTTTCACACAATTAATTTTCTCATAGTAAACAAAAATGATAGAATTTTATTGTAAGTTTGTCGGGCAACAAGACGAAATATCAATTCAAAGCTACATTTATATATCAGTAACTAAAAATTGTCATTTATAAAAATACACTGTACAGTGTACACTTGTACAGCTTGTTGAAAAATTCAAATTTTAAATAGTTGTTTTATAGTTTTCCATCTTAGTCAGGTTCTGCATCTGCCTGCATGCTCTTTATTATACTTATAATTGTTCATTTCCGTCTTATATGTAGATGTTCCATCTTAGACAAGTTTCACTGTATATTAAAAACTCATTTTTTTATGAAGAAGATAACAAATTAATAAGATTCTCCTGGGTATCCTTTTACCGTTATGTCCTCATAGACTCAAATGTCGATTTTAAAAGCCTAAAATAAAATGAAAAAACTTCCCCTATACACTGTAGCTTTTGAGTTTCTGAGAAAAATCGTGATGCGTCTTTTTGGAACCATAATAAAATAAATAAATTTCTATCAAATATCACAAATGTGATTCACGGGAAAATTCAGTTATTTTAAAAAGAACTTTGACAAATTACAATCATTTCAATTGTTCCTCCATAGGTACTACATATATATGTTTTATCATCTTTCTTTTAAATTAAAAAATCTATGTAGATGACAATTTCTTCACCCGGATCCTAGATTGATCAATGACAACAATGGCAAACGGTACAAACAGAGGTATGTACTAAAGTTAATGTTATTTAGGCTTTTTATACCATACATAGTGACCCTCTGTTTCCTTTCACAATCATGCATCATTAGCAAGAATGTATTTTATTGTAATTCAAAATGATTGAACTTATAAAAGTAATTAGATGAAAGAAAATAGCAAAAAAATACTTTTAACTTATTAGTTAAATATCTCCAGGTAAATGTATTTAAAATCACGTCATTCTTATTTTCATTGTACATCTCTACATAGTACATATTGTAGGTACACAGTATGTATGTAACCAGCAGTGTATACCTAAGCAGAAAAAACAAATAAATCGCGTGCCAAATGTCAGATGCGTATCTAATTGTGAAGACAAAAAAGTCACAACAAAATATTTATTAACAATTTTAGAAAGAAAAAAAAAAGTTCATAAAAAAAATTTACAACATTTAAGGTCAATGCTACAATATTATAAAAAAAATGTTCACTTAATCTTATATAAAAAGTATAAATGACATAATAAAGAAATAAGTTTTTTTTTAATCATTATTAAGTATTTACAAAAATTAAATAGCTATCTAATAATAATTATTATACTTATAAGTGTCGTTAGTATAGATACCTACTTAATGCGAAAACGAAAGCAAATTCTTCTAGCACATTGACAGTTATTGTTAGCGTGTTAGGCACTTTGAAAATGTAATTTTAAATTAAATGATGATTATAAGGTACTGGCCTGAAAAAAAGTTGGTTCATGAATACTTGAATAGTACCAACTTGCAATTGTCATTTTACTTTCAATATTATGTACAATAGACGGTAGTTAGTTAACAATTAACTATGTACTTTGTAAGAACTGCAATAATTTATTATTTTTCAGCTGATTATTGACCGTGTCTGTCTAACTATAATGAATGACAAATTGTTTGCATTTATTAATTCAATGTAAAAATTATTTTTTTTTTATAATTTATATATCCTGTACCTATGTGTTGCTATTTAAAAAGAAATCAATAAATTTTCTTAAGTAATATTTTTTTTTAAATCCTTTGAGAATAATAATTGTTTTTTTCTTTGTAAGTGTACTTAGTTGCCGTTTCATCTACATATATAATTAAAATTTTTCTATAATGGTTTTTTGAATCTTAAATTCATTATTAATTGCATATATATTGGAATACATAGTTAAAAAGATAAAATTTGTCTAAAACACAATAGCTCAATGATGTCCTTTACTGTGGCTACTTAAACAATCTTATGTTTGTGGCTGTCTACGACATTTTCTAAATGTAAAACCATATATACACCACTAATAACATCATTAAACTGATTTTTGTCTCTATATAATAACAAACAAAAGACTTAAAAGCGATGAACCTCCTTATAATCTTTTACTAAACACATACATATGTATAAATAATATATCTGTATGTCAAAGCCAAGCCGCGCATAAATAAATCTAGTTTTTTTTTTATAGATTCATCAAACGATAAATTTAAACAACTATCTATACATACATACATACATACATACATACATACATACATACATAAAAACTCCAACTAGGTATGCGTATGCAAAAATTTACCTAAAATCCATATACAAAAAAAAAAAAAAATTACTTTCTCTGAATCGTTGCAAAAGTACAACGATCAGATCAATGTTTCTTTTATCTTTTATTTTTTATTTTTTCTCTCTCAAACTGTTTTATTGTAACAGATTTCTTTTAAATGAAAAATTTTAAATTTCAATATGAATAGAATTTTAATGTACGCCAAAAGCATAAAAAGAATGCTCTCAATTTGATGTGTGCAAATTTTTATAATTAATTAACGAGAAATTTGTCTAATCGACTGAAATTGTCAAACTTATTTTATAGAGATTTAGATCAAATGCCAAAAAATGAAAAAAAAGTCACTTACATTATCAACTTTTGTCTGTATTGTCAAAAGTTCCAGACCTACATACGTATATATCTAATAAGTGACGAAAAATTGTTGGAATTTATTGAATTACTCCCGAGAATAAGTAACTACATTATAAAATAATTAACTGCAATAAAATATGTTTGTTCCGTGACGAAAAATAAAAATATTATTTATGAATGAACCTGAAAATTATAATTAATTACAAACACTTTGTAAGGTGAAAATATTAGATATAGGAAATGGTGTTTTACATAATTTATGCGATAATAATAATAACAATAAAAATTATGTATAATAATAATAAAAATAATAATAATAATGCTCGTGACTAATAACCTAACATAGTACATTGCATAAAATATGACAAAAACCTTTTCTAAGTATATCTGACAATGAATTAATTGTACTTACATAAGGTCGTCGTTGGAATTTTTAATTAATTATATAAGATTTTTGAACCAACAATTTATTGTTCAACAAGAAATAAAAAATGCAAAAAATTGCAACTTGTCATCCTGATAATGGCTCTATATGTTTAAGGCATTCTTCTCAACTAAATGGACTACATCTGCAATAATTTTCGTCACTTTATTATATACTTTTTAATTTTGTACAGTTTGCTCGTTCATACACGCATTCATTACGCATATGATCAGTACAGTTACCTGAAGAGAAATGCATTTATTCAATTATCACATTGATAACGCATAACGCATATATTTTCAGTTATAATCGGAATTTACACTGGAAGTGATTATCAATAAACTATTTATTATATGTGAAGATTTAATTCAAATCTACTAATCTAAAAGTGATCTCGTTTTCGATTAATGGTTCATATAGAATGGAGTATAGAGAGTATTAAGACACCACTGTTATACACCTGAGTCGCTGAAGCAAAAACCATTCTTTTAAGTTCATATATATATTTTAATGAAGCAGGAATACAGATTCATTACGCTTCCGTCTACCGTTCTGTAAAGACGTGGTAAATGTGAATATTTGCCGGTATTTTTTTGTTGTTGTTATTCACATGGTTAAACGGTTTTGAAATGGTTTCAAAAAAATTAAAGCTTTTCTAAGTTTAGTTTATATATACGTGCGCATTTCATACATAGTATTTTTTCATTTTTCTACTGTGTGAGAAAGTGTATTATTGATCTTTTAATAATTATTGTGCATGACAATATTTTTTTGTTGGATTTTAAGGACAAAAAAGATTTTTTCGCTGTGACAATTTTTAAAATAGTTTTTGTTGTAGGACCCTAAGGTAAGAACTTTTTATGTAAATTAATTTTAGAAAATAATAAAGTGCCCAATATGTGCTTGTAATTTATTTTAAGCAGTCACAAATTTTAAAAAAATGGAAAATTTCAGTTTTTCTTGTTTTAGTTGAGTGTGGGTATTTTGTGGTTTAGAGATTGTTTCGTCGGGTCAATTCTAATTTTTCAATTGAGTAACTTTTAAAACAATATTTTGTCTGTTTAATACAATATTTTGTTTTTTAGATAGATTTTTATATTTTAGGCACAACTAAGAATATTTTAAATTGGGGAGTGTTTTATCTTTTGCTTGTATTTAAAAAAAAAAGGTTTTAAAGTATGACTTGGGATTCCACTAAGAATAACCTAAGAACGAAACGAATAACCTAAGAAGAAAACGTAATCCGGATGTTGTAAAAATTCGAAATATCCACAAAAATCGTAAAAAAACAAAAAGTACTACTTATAAAAAATTAAAGTAACATTTCTATTCAAAATTACTTCTGGCCAATGACTGACTGACCACAAATATAGTGGGATGGGGGGAGAAGGAGGGGTTGAATGGGCGGCTATTGAGAACAACAAAAAAGAATCGATCATTCCCTTCACTTCACTCCTCATATGTAGTGCCCTATTAAATATTATGTGTGGCTTTTTGACGTACCTTGGTAGGATGTGCCTCTAATTTATGTATAACTATTTGTGGTTAAATTGTTAAATGATAAATTACATAAAGCCTCAAATCTATGGTAGACTCGTATTATATGATGATTTGCATTATATGAGTAGTAGTAGAATTTTTAAAATGAAATGTGTCAAAATGACACATATTGGTAGGATTATGGTTAAACCTTAGATATCCAGCTCTTCATAAAAGATAATCTCTATATTATTGTATCTATACACAATTTCCTCAATACCATTTGGTTTGATTTCATATCATTTCAAGTGCCCTAATAACCATAATAAATACATTATACTCTCAATTCATTCACATATTATTATGCACATAAAATAATTTCGCACTGTACACGATAAGTGCAAAAATACATTTATTGACCAATCAATAAAACACGGCTAAGACCAAAACATTGCACTTAAATATATGTAAACCAAAAAAAAAAAGAAAAAAGAACATCTTCTGGCCAATAAACGTATATCCTCCGGCTTAACAAACTTGTAAAATAGAGTGATTACTGGTAAGAGTTTCTCATGTTTTACTGCACTCAAGTAAGTCATTCCCATTTATCAATGTGGAAGAGTATCTATCGCAAACATCATAATTTTTGTGATTTGTTTAATGTAAATATACCTTCCGAACAATAAGTTCTGTTTTAAGCCCATAATTTTACCACCGTTACTTCTTCAAGTCGTGTGCGGACTTAACATTTCGATACATAATTGCCGAGTTTTCAATGATTTGATCTAAAGACGAACAACTTAAAAATATTCATTCTATCATTGGAATACAATTTCTTAATGTATATCATTTTTAAAGATTATTTAGTTCTACATGTATGTATGTATGTATTCCTATTGAACATCACCCAGAATAAGTACCTACCTACAAAAATATGTATATTTTATTTAAAGGGAATAATTACAATCGTCTTGGGTCATGTATGTGTAGTTGCATGCACATGCGCACTAATAAATAACTCTGACTGAGCTTAAATAAAAGCGAAATTGATTTTATAATTGTACGCTAGACATAATAAATTACTGATGATGTTTTATTGTCGTAGGTAAGTTTATAATGATGTAAAATTATTACCTTTTTTTAAAGTCTATAATTTATATGTAAGTACCTGGTACCTAGCTACATATACATAATTTGTATATAAAAGTTACTTTTTATTAGTGCAATTGAGTCAATTAAAAAACAACAAACACTAAAGACCAATAGCGAAGCCGTAATTATATATATTTTTAATGTTTCATGATTTTTATGTAAATATAATAATTATAAGCAATATAATCTATAAAAAAATGCTGATTATTTGCAATTGAAATATAATGACCACTTTTTGTTTTGGCACTATTTTGAACACTAACCGGTACAAATTTTTTGAAATTACACAATTTTACAATTTTGGACGAGCAAAATAGTAAACTTAAAAAAAAAAAATCAAAAAACAAAAAACAAAAAATGAAGGTGTGGGAACCCCAAATTATTTCCTAATAAACTTTTTATACCGTTTGATTTTAAAATTTCAAGAAAGTCGTGATTTTTTATATCTGATTTTGTACAAACTTCCCAACTTTATTAATATTAAATATATGGGTATGTATGTAAATTTGTGTACTATAAGCCCGGTCATTGTGCCCATCATGATCATCTCATCCCGAAAAGCATATTACTTAATATATTTGACGCGATACAACAAATTGGATAGACATACTAAATCACTAAAATTAAACATCATTAAACGCTTATTTCCCGTAATAATGAGTACTTGCAAAAAGTTGTTAACGATTTTTTCTGTCGAAACGCCAACTTCAATAATATGTAATTATCCTAGCACCTTTAATGATATAGAAAAATTTTCTCAAAAAAAGACAATATAATGTACCTTAATGTGGCAACTAGAAGAGTCTCACTATCTACCTATAATAGAATAATTCTATGAGAGTATTTTTTTTATTATATGTACATACAGACAGACGTACATATATGTATGATATGCGTGATTTTCAATCTCAAGCAAATTTGTGGTGCAAAAAAAAAAAAAAAAAATTCTATATATACATACCTGATCAGGTTAATTATTATTGATAAGTGTATAGGCAAAATAATTCAAAGTTTTACATTAGTTGCACTATGATTGTACGGTGCGCTGTTTATTTGCGTTATATTATATTGCCCAGTTCATCATTATCAGCAATGACTTGGAGTGGAACATCAAGCCCCATTAATACAAGAACTGTTTGCTATTCATCCATTGACAATATACGACATTGTTTCACTTTAATATTTTATGTTTAAATAGCATACCTGATGTCAAGGAAATTTCTTCTCGGTTCAATAAGGAAAACCTTAATATACAATAGTAATTGAAATAGTGCGCATGCGCACATAAATTATATTGAAATTGTTGGACATATTCAATAGCATTTTTTTTTGTGAATTATTTTACATGTACTTAGGTACATACATATAATAATAATAATAATAATAATTTCAAATTGTTCTCATTTTACGTATTTAATATGTAATTTTTTAGTAAATACTCAATAATAGATCAACACTAGAATTCCTAGGAAATGTGTTTATGTTTATCTTAACTTTTTTTTTTGAAAATTAAGAGCACAAAAGTAAACAATGATAGCTATCTAATTCTAATACTTTTGTTATACTCGTATAACAACTGTATAATTATTTTAATAAATAAATTTAAATTAACAATAAGCGCATATAGTATTTATACACTATAAAGTGTAAATATGGTGTAAATGTGCACGTACTAAATACGCATATTATCAAGCTAATTATCTTTAAAGTCATTATTGCTGTGCTTATAATACATATGTATATATGAAGTACGGTTAAGGTGAATAGGTACTTAAGTAGCCTACTGTTAGTTCATCATTTAAAGGTCTATGTTTGCGCGTGTTTAGAATTATTAGAATGAAATAATAATTTTCTCTGAATTTTTGTTAATAATAAACATATTGCAGTTGCAGCATATTAAGCAAACATTGAATGTAATTAGTTTATACATCTAAAATTTAGCTTCCACATAGAATACTCTGTGAGTACTACCCACTTATATTTTAAATTTTCTATTAAATATTGCAAACAATACGCATTATACTACATATTTAATTTATGATTCAATTTAATGTGTTTATTTATTAATTTATTCTGTCTTTATTTATATTTGATAAAATGTCAGATTAATACTATAATATTAATTTGACATAATTAAACAAAATAAGAAATTATTTGATTAATAACAACAATTTTAAGGAATTAAGGTTTTCTGCTTGAGTCAAAGATTAAGTCGACACATTATGACAGAAATATTTTTAAAACTGTCATCTATATTAGGTATATATGTAGATGTTAAGTACATAGGTTTATTACAAACAACTGCATATGTACATAATTTTTAGGTCTACATTAATAAATTTTTATCAACAAAGTGTATCTATCTATTTAATTTAATTAGTATTTTATTAATGATTAATAAATAATTTTAAAGAATAATTGTGAAGCTAAATATGTCCTTTTTGAGTGGACAATATCTCTAAATACGTGAATTAATTGAGCAGTTCAAAGAAAAGAACTATTGATGGTGAATAAAGTAACTAAGTACATATATCATATGTAAAATTAGCTTGTAGCTTTGTATAGTTTTCGTGCAGTCTATGTACTGCTCATATAGTCTATGTAGTTTTCACCTCATATACGGGGTAGTTTTGGTATAATAAACTTATATTGCCATATCCCTAAATAACCCGTCGGTGGATCAATCGAGCACACAATAAATTTGGGTAATATGAAAAAAATCAAAATTTACATAAAACAAAATGACATGAGAAACATCTCGGACTTTGTTTCAACAACTAAAATATTATGTTCATGTCGATAATTTTTAAATTACAATAAAAAACTATAGTTTAAAATTGGAATTTTTTAAATATATTAATTCTAATTTCGTGAAGGGCTAGTAGCTGTGTTTTGTGCATAGCATGATGATGGCACTTAAGCAGGTACAATAATTTAATAAACTAACCTTTGAAAAAAAAAAAATCAGAAAATTATGTTTATATAATTACCTATGTAGGTATCTATCTGTCTTATACAAAATTATTAAATAATTCCAAAATACACAATTCTTTAGTTTGAAACTGTGATTAAAAATGTTGCACAAATTATTTTTATTATACTTTTAAATTAATTGTTTTACTAAATGGGATAAAAAATTTTTTATTGTCTAAAACAATAAAAATAAAAAACAATTTAACAACTACTACTATTACAATGTAATAATTAATAAATCATCATATTAATTAGAATTAAATAAATGCTTGAACAAAATGGATTTGACTTATTTTTAATTAAAAATATTTAGGTTTTTGCTCTCATCATACAAATATCATTGTTTTCAGATGAAGCTATTAAACCAATTAAAAATATTGCTAAATTTATGCTCGAGAAGAAGCAAAACTTTGCTATCCTCTAATTAGATTTTTGCATTATTTAAAAAAAAAAAAACTCTTCCTGGGTATTATATGAAAGTAAATTGTTTCTATTCAAATTTTGTGTCGCGACATATCTGTTTAAAATAAGAACCGTTTTTTATTATTCATTATATGCATTATCACTTCTTACATGAACAATCATTTGGAAATTCTTTATTTAATGTGCAAAGTGCAATGTGCATAAATTCACTCAGTTCCTCTATTTGCTGAATTGTGTTATTTATAATTAAGAGGCATATATACATTATACAATATAATACATGTACCTACGTACAATGCACAATGTACAATTAGGTACTTACCATTACAGATATATTATTATAAAAGAATTTGTATAATTACTTTTTTCGTTCTCTATAGTTGTTTTATCATTACATACTCGTATATTGATTATAACTAAAAATTAAGACTCGTATTTTGTGATCTTAGTGAAACAAATTGTTTCCCTCGTTATTTAAATCAAAAGCTTAATTTTGTTCCAGATACTGTTTAATTACAAATTGAAACCGAAATGACGAGACTTTTTAAAAATGTACCATTAAATCAATGTAAGTGACCATAAAAATACTTCCGCCAATAAATTTTGATTTTACTTCTATTGTGTCTTCAAACCAAATGTCAGAGGGAAAGTGACTTTTTTATAAGAATAAAATTGAAACACATAAAATATTATTAACAACAACAAAAATCGATTACTTTTGCCAATTGGTTGATTGACATACTTTTTTATAGAGCAATTTTATTTTAATAACAATTTTATATCTTCACTTACATTATTTTTTATAATAACAACAAATCAATATTGCAGAAAGGAAAAATATTTTGTCACACCACTTTTGATAATTTTATTATTTGTAAACAATATTTAGACAAGGTCAAGTATATTTAACTTTTATTTTCTAGACAATTTAAAATAAACATTACTATCCAAATATTAATAATGATAAGTAAACATTGATTTTCTGGATATAAATAATATACCAAAATCATGTGTGACAAATTTAAATTTCCTGAATAATTATTATTTGTGGGTTATTCCAATTTTATGGTATATTAGAACCTTTTTATTTGTTGTACATCGTTTTTATAAATATATATCTAAAGCTCTTTATACAATTAAAGATACATATGAAGGTTAATGATACTTAATATTATATTGATTGATCTGTTTGGCAACCCATCATATATTTTTTATCAATATACTAGAAAACAGCATTAAAATTCACCACCAACAACAACAAAACAAACATGTGACATATAAAGATTTGTATTTCTTCTTCTTTCAATTTTAATGTATGTAATGTAAGTTTCTTGACCTTTTAACCGTGTCAGTTTAGTTAAATTTAAAATTCTGCGTAGCAGCTAAAAACCAATATCGTGATTGAATTCATTTACTTGAGTTTACCTATCTCTATTATGTATGTATGTATGTATGTATGTTGATGTTGAAAATTGTTCAATCATTGAATACTGAATTTTTTGTTGTTGTCATATTGCAAAAACAAATTTAGCAATGGCCCAAGACACTATCTATTATCTATCTTTCTACCTTTTTACCTATTACATTACTAACTGTTTTCGAATTTGGTGTGGAATGGAATGAATATTGTTTGTTGAGCAAAAGACTAATATATGTTTGATTTTAAGGTATTTCTTCCAAAAAAACATCTTCGTCTTAAAGATTTTTTTTTTGCTAGAAAATAAAATGAATATTTCTTAAAATTGATGTACATATTATAAGGTTTTGATTATTTGCGAATTTGATATTAATTTAAAAATTAGAGATACACATTAATAATATGTTACCCAAAACAAAATTGATTTATCTCTAAAATGACACTTGTAAATAAGTTTTACAAATTAGAGGTTTACGATTACCATATAAATATGTCAAAAAGATAAAATTTTAAAAATGACATCAAGTTGTTGAATATTTAGCAATGGTAAAGTTGAAATATTTGTTATTTGTAATTTTTTTCTAAATAATATTGGATATCAAAGGTTTGTTTTTTGTTTTTGATTAGAAAAATGACTAAAAATATTTCCATGTGGGCAAAAAGTTAAAATTTTAGAATAACTGCACAGTGCACAGTGCCTTATAACTAATATATCGACACAAAAACAAAATAATGTTGTTGCCAGTACATATACGTAGTATTATTAGCACCAATAAACTACTAACCTATATTTATAAGATTCAAAAACCAAGTTTTTCTAAATTCAATTTCACACCCACATCTTTTGAAAGTAACTTTTATGAATAAAAATAAAAAAAAAACCTTGATACCTATTTGAAAATTCATCTGACAACTTTCATGTTGCTAATTATATGCCTATTTAACAATATTTAAACAAAAGCACTCTGTTCTGAACACTAAATATTATAAAAGTTTTGCAATTCTAGGGGTCATCCAATTCGCATCGTATTGGCATACTGACAGAAAATATTATTAGATAGAAAAGGAAAAAATGTTGAACAATATGATTTTCAATAATAAATAATTACAAAGAACGATTGTTCTCATCATCTATCTATCTGTACATCATACACATAATATTTGTTAAAATCAGCTTAAATACATTTCCTTAATTAAAATGGAATCATGTCGGATTTTGAATATATGTACATATATACCTACAATATATATACTTACGTACATATATGCCAGATTGATTTGATTGACATTTTAATCAATTAATGAATAGGGATTCTTGAATGGATTTTGATTAAATAAAGTGAACAATAACATAAGATAACTGTACCGTATAAATGAGTGGAAGGATAATGCAATAAAAATTAGAATCATATACATATGTTTTAAGTGAGGGTAGTACAAATTTTTATATTGAATCGTTTTCATATACAAAGATCTACTAAAACTAATAAAATTACAAATTATTAAAATTAATTGATATATGATAATTAAGTGATAAACATAAAATCAAATGGCGCTACGGCATTGTTAAATTGCAGTTATATGATAAATCACAAATCATTTAATTTGGGTTATAAAATGCTTAATCAAATCACATTTAAATAACACAAGATTATAATAGATCCAAAAAGAAGAAATTTAATTTGCATTTTTTTTTTAATTTGTGGAATTAAAGATTTATGTTTATACTAAAGATGTTTTATAAAAAAAAATGTTGTTGCAATTATAAAGAGTATAAAATAAAATAAATTACTTAAAAAATTTAGCAAATGGAAACATTTCGTAGGTGTAAACAAAAATATATCAATTTACTATTTGCTTTTCTAGTTAAATTCTTAGCAATTTATTAAATATATTTTTTTTCCTTTTTCAATCGTCATGTTCGAAAGTTGGATAAGAAAATATATCAAAATAACTACTAATTAATTTCGTATTTGCGTGGGAGTTAATTAATTGACTATCGGCAATCATAAAGAACAATTTTTTTTAAAAATTATTTCTTTATTTTAAAGGTCAAGATACTTATTTACAGTAGTTACATAATTTATGCATATTAGCAATTTTTTTAACTTTTTATTAATTTAGTTTATGTTATTAAAGATACAATTAAGAATCATATTTTATCAACCATGTACAAAAGAATAGTATTAAAGATTACGCTAAAATAATGAATTCTGGTATTTTACAATAAAACGGAACAACATAACTATTAGTTTATTTAAAAATTATCACAATTATTTTTACCTGACTTCAAAGAGATGGTATAGGAAAAGAAATTCTAAGTAGAAATAGCATGTGACCGTTTTTGGTATGGGATTCTATTTCTGAATTTTTGTTATTGTCCTCCTACCATGAAAATAGCTGCAACTTAGAATAATAATATACAAACGAATATCAATCCTCACAACATCTTTAGATCTAGACAAAATTCTTTACTTCTAGACTAGCGTTTTTTTTTTTTTTTTTGCAATTTTACAACACTGCATAATATTAATCTATAATTCTACATATTTACGGCAAACGCGAGAAACTAAAGTGCCATGAAACTTGAAAAGTCAAACAAAATTAATAGAAATTATAATTACATAATGCTTTTATACGTGTAAAATCGCTTGTCATTCTGTCAGCACCAATTTCTGTTAAAATCGTATACATACTTGAAACCCCTTGCTGTGCCATGTGCGCAATGTGTATCGTGCATTTGTTCTTAGCCATACATCATCGTATATTGAGAAAACTATGTGCAAATTGTTTAATGGAACAAGTGCAAATATAACGTAAATTGATTTTTTCCACGCAACACTATGCAATTAATATTATTTATACATGATGCATGTTTATCTTACAAATTAGGACAATTGGTATTTTACTATTTAAACGTCAAGTCTGTCAAGTTTTATTTACGTAGTAAATGGTAAAAGAAGCGCAATGAGGATAGGTTGTCATGGTGTCATTATTATAAAATGTTTTGGATGTTATATTAAAGAAATTCTGCCGATAAACAGGCAAATATAACATTGGCAGTGTCAGATTTTCTGAATTGAAATATGCAAGGTAAATAGTCTGGAATAGATTCCCATAAGATGACATTAGACACTTATTAATGCCTTAAACTAATTGTAGATATCGATTTACTAGTGTGGCGCCAAATTGATTTACTTGTTATAGATATATGTACCATTATTGCTATATAGGAGAAAAGAGGATTTGTAGATTTATATTTAACTATCTTTATTACATTTATCAGATACAAAAGCTTTTAAAGTTTAAACTAAATTAAATTTTTCAATATATTTTCAAAAAACATAATTTCATTTCTAAACTTATTTGAAAATTAAATAGCTTTCACTAAAGCTTTTTACGTCAAATTAAATGCAATTAATTTATCTTATGCATTTATCTGACTATGAAATGTTTTCTCTTTTAATTGAAATAATTCAATTTACAGCAATACTGGCGCCATTCTTTACCGCTTAAGTGTTAGAAATTACTGTCTAAATATAACTGAAAAATTCACTGAAAAATGATTTCTTATGATAAAACAAAGCAAATAATTCAGTGATCGTGATCACTTACTATTAATTATATAATGTAATTAATAATTTTGATTGATTGATTTAAGACATTATTGCTTCCACACACTAATCATTATTTATTTTGTAAAAATAGTTTGACTCTATACTTACCTATGAAATGAAAATATTCAAAGACATTCTTCTGTAAGAATTATTTATAGAGAGGTTTCGCATAAGTAGCAATAAATCATTTAGGGCAGTTAAGAAACACATATTCCGTAACTAATAACGATACTATTAATTAATCGATGTCAAATAGTTGACGCATCTAATTATATTCAATGGATTAGACAACAAACAAGGAATTGAGTTAAACGGATTCTTTGGTAAAACCAGCAGGAATGCAAAGGGTATATTTATATGTATATAAAAATTCTGGTCGTGTTATATCGTATGGGTATGTGTAATGAAGATAAAATGATTTAGATAGATAAATAAGTGAAAAATTAATATACCTAATATATATGTATATTTTATTTCAAGATATGACGTGTATGTAATTTATATGTATATAAGTGAATGTAGAATGTTTGTATGTAGATATATCATCAGTTTAATTTACTTGGTTTTATAGATAGAATTAATCATAAATGTTTAAATAAAATATTAAAAAAATACTATTAATAAATAAAAAATTAAAACAGTTGCTTGAGAGCCTATAGACCTAGATATCTAGATCTACCTAGATATCTGGTGTCAAAACTAAAAGACCTTGATACTGTCTTTTATTACTTAATATTTTTGCATACCAAATTCTTCCACAATATTGAACATTGCTTTTATACTAATTGCTTATGCTTATATGCTTGATTGTTATCAAGGAATAACTCCATTATTTATCGTTTTTTTAAATAATTAGTCGGTTGTAGATTTAATATTCCTAAAACCACTCTAAATATGTATGGATATAGATGATCAGTTTGGTTTTCCAAAAATTACTAATATTGCTTCAGTTTTGAATATTTTTATAAGGAAACACCCTTTCCTTTATAACAGAATTTATAACAGATTCTTGCATATAGCTAACTCTGCATTCTGATAATTTTAAAGTATTCTGAAAATATGCCGACAAATATATTTATCTATTAATTAGTGAAGAAACTACAAATAAAAAAAGTATTTAAAAGTATCAAAGAACTCATAAAAGATCATTAGTTTTGATATCATACCACTAATAAATTCTGCTCAGATTGCTACAATAAACATTTTTACGTACTTTTAATTATTCCACATAATTACTACATACAGTACACATATTCAAACAATAAAAATCAAGAACAAATTAATGAACTAAAAACATAAATACTACAACTACAATCAGACACCTGTATAGTTACAAGAAAAATTATAATAAAATTTGCCAAAGGTAAGGTAGGTGTGTATGGGAGCTCGCACTTTTCGTACTTATTTTAATCTCTACCTATATCTACATATCTATCTAGCGTGTACGTGTACACAGGTATTATACAATAAATAATAAATAATAGTATAAAAAAAGACACAAAAAATAAAAGAAAAAATGCCAAACTGTTATTTCATACTTAAGCACTCTACTACGAGCTTCAGTGAAGCACAGTAATAATTTCATTGCTTCTTTTGGAATCGTACCACTCATGAATGAGTCAAGAATATATGAAGAAGCAATATTTTAATATATGTACATATATACGCAATGACCGACCTTGGAAGGACGCTAGAGCAAGAACACTTAATGATCTAATAATAGCAAATCGGGTTAGCAACCTTATTGTAAAAATTTGTCTTTTTTTTCCATTGTTGTTGTATTGCTAAGAGTTTCTGTTAATATTATTTGAAAAATCATTTAGTAGAAAATTACGGGAGACAAGCTGCTGATGGAATGCCACGCCACTATATTGTAAATGACGAACGAACGGACGTATACCCACGTCGATCGTTATATTTTCAAAAAATAATATTAATAATAAAAAAAAAATTATTTTCTCAGAGGTTAGAAACAGTTTGCTATTCAATTAATTATCTCAATTTGACAGGCAACGCGTTGATGTTCAACGCTAATCTATGTTATTAATTTCTCAATAATTTTACCAGTGAACGTGGTCCAATATAAAGATCTACACAACACGGACTTATAAGAGAGGTGTGTACGTTAAGCACGTTTTTGTTTTGTTTTTATTACAACAACAACAACAACAACAACAAAAAATGTATTTAATTTTAAGGTTTTAACTATGCTAACATAATGAGTGATAAATTAAAATTTTTTGCTCAGTTTATTATAATTTTTTTTTTGCTAACTACATGTTTTTAAATTTAAATATACAGATTATAATGAACGGTAATTATCGATAAAGGAAATAAATGTTAGCGCCATTAAGAATGTAATCAATTGCATGTATGCATACAGCAGGAAGAAGCATTTAGCGATACTTAAACGATTATGTAAATTTATTTAATATGAAAAATAGTATCACTGCACTACTTAGTTACATTTATATACAATGTAGAAATATATTTTTTGCAGATAGTTATTCATACCAAAGTTATATTGAGAAATAATTACCGAATTATAATTTTGCATGTTTTTTTATGAAGAATGATTTTTAGAAACAGAATAGGACTTATAACGAATTTATTTCTGAATCTTTATAAAATCTTAGGCAAATGGTCATTTTTCCTTAATTCAAATCAAATCTCCTTAATTTAACATTTTTCTTATGGATTTACTTCTATTCATTAATATATACATATATATATTTATATTTATTTGTTACAGATAACAAATCACAATGATCTCATACAAGAAGACAATCATAATTTGGTTCTCTACCGTAATGTGTCACATAAATTTTGCACACTTAGCACCGCTAACACAAACAGCAGACATACAGAAGTCCATAGAGAAAGTTCAACAAAAATTTAGCAATTTAAAATTGGACGAACGAACAGAAAATAAAAATGAAATTCCAAACGACATAAAAGAATCAACAAAAGAATCGAGACAATCAAAACCATTTGAATTGCCATCATCACCATCAGATGATGATCTAAAAGTGGAATCCAGTAACAGACACAACAAAATGCTTGAATATTTTAGCTATTTCCCACCAATTATGACCGCACCGTATCCACCATTACCTCTTTATCCACACAATTTCTATGATGACGTAAATAATTTTGAAGAAGAAGATATGTCAAGAACAAACCGAAGACGACCACCAGCTAACAATCAAAATTCACCAATATTTTATATACGATTACCTCCAACACCATATATGTACGTACCTGGAATGGGATACATATCACAGCCGCCAACTATTCAACCAATTGCACCACCTCAGTACTCAGTACCGCAACCTGTTCGTCAGGTTCCAGTTAATCCATTTATCAATTTACCAATAAATTTTCTGTCAAATGGTAAACCAACAAATATCTATCAGTGGAATGCATCTCCTTCAGTAGACAACAATTTTGGCCCTCAATTTCCATCGTACTTACCAGCACGACCACATCGGCCGACTTATAGACCGAAGCCATATTTGCCCGATTCAAAGATAACACATCTTAAGGGACCATTTGTTTTTAATGGACGACCGGAAGAAGTTTTTTTGCTACCAAATACACCATACAATCCACAATTTAGTGGAAATTTTAATGCGCCATACAGTAGCAATTCATTTGGGAATGCTCCATTCGCATCGGCTAATACTGGTTATAGTCAACCGGCCTATAGTACTCCGTATAATACTGCGTATAATTCTATTTATACAGATTCACTGCAGAATTTTTACTAATCAATAACATTTAATTAAAAATTAAGGGTTGGGAAGGCACTCTAAGCTCCTGACAGACAGTTTTATAGAAAAAAAAACTTAATGTTTTATTAATAATTTTTGTTTTTGGCCGTTATCATTATCTTTATGGAAAAGATGTTTTGGTAATCAGGATTTCATTATATTAATTTGAATGAATTTTTATAATAAAATTTTTATTTCAAAAAATAATCCAAACAAATATTGTATGACAACTCTTCCCAGTTAAAAAATGTCGTGTACAAAAATATTTCACTTTTTAATAAAACAGAAAGTTTTTTAAAAAAACAATTTTGCAAGAGTTTTCATGTGCATATCAAAGTGGAAAATTTAAAAATTTTTATATATTTCAAATGTAATTGAAACAATAATTAATTTTTAAAAGTTCTTGTAACAAGAACTAATTGAATAATTTATTATTTTTAATTGTATACTTAGTTATTTTAAAGTTAGAATAAGTCTATTAAGAAATAATTTAACTATATTTTTGAAACTAGACTGTTAATACTCAATTGAGTATTATTAATTTTTATATAAGAATTAATCTAAGGTTTACCTATCTTCTGTTTTTTTTTGCTATCCTACGTATATTTAAGCTGATAGTGCCTAATTTCATTAAATGGATATAGATAATTAAGATTTATGTAAATTTTTTAAAAATATATAATCTTTTACTAAAACAGTTTTTTTTGTCAATTATCCTTAAAATCACCAACAGCTGATTAAAATGGATTGATCATTTTCGTAGTATTTTGGAATATTTTCAAAACTTATAGAACTCGATTCTTATCCAGCATGTGTAAAATCATGAAATTTTAAGGTCATATTTACAATGGAACGGAAGCTTTGGGATCGAGTTTATATAAAAAGCTTTCGAGTATACAAAAATCGAATTTTTTTCTTTGAGAATCTGATGCTATAGATATAAAAAAGTCGTAAATAATAAACAAATACTCATACAAGTATATTATCATCGGCTTAGCCAATTATTCCTTCCTAACTGGTTTTTTAAAGAATTAAATACAATATTGTAATGTTATTCAGTCATATCCAATGATTTATTCAAGATTCCCATATGACAGTTTCAAGTATTTAACTTCAATTTCAGCCATAGTCTTTAGGATATAAGCTACATATGAGACGGGCTTTAAGTGTCATAAGTTTTCATTGTATTAAACACTGAAAATGTGTATCCTATGAAAACTTCACCACTGATGAATAGTGTGGCTTCTTGAATGTTGACGTAATTACGTCATTAGACATTATTTAATAAGGTTGACCAAATATTTCATAAAAATACCATCTCCAATAAAAGTATAATTCTCATCAAAAGATGGCATTGCAATAGAGTATTTTCAATAAATTATAGTTACAAAAAGATACGAAGATCAAATTTTTAATTTTGTATCAGGTTAACATCAATTTTGATATGATTCGTTCGTATTGTAATAATTTCTATTTAGAATTTCGTACTGTTGAGACACCTACTGTTGAATAGAAAACTTATTATTTATTGTGTCGGTATTTTGCTTCTAGATAGTAGCACTATCGAGATTGATAGTATAATTAAAAAGCTTTATGACTATATGAGTCAAAGTGACCATAAGGTCATTAAATTGAAATGGAAAAAAGAAGCTTTTTCGTATTTTAGGTATACTACAGTTAAACGGGAGTGATAAGATTATGCTCAGACTTGAGCTTGTGCATAAGCTTGTCAACACTTAAGCCATTAAGTAATTAACTTTCATAGACAGACTGCTAACTATTATGTAATAACATTTTGGTGTGCATTTTTTTATATAGTACTCTATATACTACAGTACTCTAGTCTATGCAGAGAGAAACAAGAATATATCGTCAACCAATATATCTTTTGATAGATGAGATTTAACGCGAAAAATTAAAAACAAGTTTATTGTTTTTTTGTTAAGTTACTATGCTGCAACATGGGATCAGATAGCTTAAAAGTTTTTGATATCCATCATGTACTTAATCCATTCTTTAAAAAAATAACTTAACTTTCGTCAACAAATATTTTGTTTGGCTTAATAAAGTAGTCGATGGCGTACAAATTTTATTGAATGTTTTTTGATTGGCTCATATTTTCAATTTAACATTAAATTAGCTTCTTAGGTATCTAATACTTAAAACTAATTAAAATAAATTAATGTACAAAATATGCATTAAAACACTAACATTATTACAATCTAAGTACTTATGGTATTAGTTTTTGAAATAATGGTTTTTGATGTTTTTTCATAATATAGAATGTCTGTGGTTTTCCATTTCCTGGAAAATACTTGTGCACACTACTTTTTTTTGGCCGAGCTGGAGCATAATAAGAAGGTGATTTATTTTTGTAATTTTCCACATGATCTCTATTTGATTTTCTAAAAGATTTTTCGACAGTCTCATTTTCCCATGGTTTTGACCAAGTTGGAATATGTTTAATATCAATAAGATCGGCAACGTCATTAGATTGTCTGGCATTTGCATTTCGTGATTCACCAGCAAACATTTTCTTCAATACTGGTAAATTCCAGTGGTAGATTCGTCCAGGTTTACCATTGGATTTAAAGTCAACAGAAACCTGTTAATATAAAAAAAATCAATTAAAAATTAGATTGATAATGAATCAGACAATAACGACAAAAAAAATTCAAGACAAGGCAAATTCACTTATGGGAATCCCGCCAGTTATTTTTTTCATAAATAATTCCAATTGTAACATGATGATGATAAATACCTTTTTGTTTTTATCTTCAATGGAATTCTTGTCGTGTGCTGATTTCATGTTCGAGTAATAAACTGGATTTGGTGGCAATTTTATAATAAACATATGTGAATCATCTGGACGTGCATGATGTCGTGATTCAACGGCTAACCGTTTCCTATGATGACTTGGCGGAATTGTTAATTTTGTTAATCCCAGTGATCTGCAAATTTAATTTAACGTTATTAAATATTCTACTTATAGGTACTATAGTAACAGTAAAATTTGCTTACTTTAACATTTCATGATTTGAAGGACTTTTTATGTGATCTGATGCAATGCCCTTGCTTTTATGATGCGTTTTAATTAGTTCATCTTTAGAATAATGCACATTGTTTTCATAGTCTATTGGAGCTGGTTTTATATGTGAAATCTTGGAGTCTTTAAATTTAGCTATTGATGCTGCCGCTGATATTTTGCATAACACAAAAATAATGCTGAAAAAGCAAAAAAAAAAAAAAATTTTAGCCAAATTCCTTTGGTCAGACAGACTATAAAAATATTAACCAGAAAACAAAAAAATACAAAAAACTAAAGATACTATAAATCCAGCAAAACGTTAAACCAGTTCTAAGAAGATGGGAAATGGAATCGGTTAGTTTTTTGTTTGTTTATACATATTTGGTAAAATGTATCAAGTTTTGGTGTTAACATAAAATCATCATGATAATTTTATAATGGTTGCACTATATTAATGGGTGGCCGCACAGATCTTGATTTCATATGATTATATTTTGCTGTATTTTAGTGATACAAATACCAGGTTTTATTAAATAACGTATGGATAGCGTCTGGATATTTACGGTATTGAAGGAATGATTAAATTTTTTTAAAACTAAGTCTACAAAAAGAATTTACACACATATGTAGGTATATGCAGATTAAAACTTGAATTTGAATATTTTTTTCCTTAGTAAAAGGTGAAAGCTGTTTGTTTGTTCTAATCCTGTTAAATATCACATAGTTAGGGTGCATTCATTTCATTTGTTCAACAAGTCTGTGCCCTGTTAACAAACAAAGTTCCATGGAGGCCCATTCTAATTTTTTCTTTATCGTCATCTAAACGTTGAGCGTCAATTGAACTCGCCCATTTTCTTATCTAAATGTTATTATGTTAGATATCATTTTTCTTTTAAATTACAATAATAAAAGCATTAGTTACATAGTATATATGAATGTATTTAAAAGGACATTAATAACAATCCTATAATGTAACTACAAAATAATTGAATTGCATTAAGGTTCATTAGAACAACATACAATATGGAATAGGGCAACTTACCAACCAACTATTCGTAATCTTCTAGAATACAGACATGAAAATTTTCTATCCAATTAAAGTTAATAATACATTTTGAATACAGGTTATTAGGGATATATTGTAGATATTGTACGTATAGGTATAGGATTAGTATATGCACTTGGACAAGATACAATTATAAATCATATAGAAAATCTATTCAACATAAATTACAATGTACTTCGAGACGCACTACATAATAATATAAGTTTATGGAAAAAAATTCTCCGTACATACATATATAAAATATTTTCAAATAGATTTAAATCAAAAATATATACATACATATGTAGGTACGCATGCGTTGCTAGACTAAAGCCTAACAAATAAATAATAATAATAATAATGTAGACGAAGACGAAGAAATACGATATATTTTTAATTTACATAAAAACGTCATATATATGTACTTGAAATGTAATAACTTTTAATGGATAAATAATAATTTATTGAGAAATTAACTAAATGAACAAGAAAAGTTAGTTAAGTGTTTTTCTTTCTTGTAATTATTGATTGAAACGATATAAATAAATTAGCGGATATCATAATTTTTAAATATACATGCATATATATATGTAGGTACCTATGATTGTAAATAAATAAAGTGTAGTGGTTTTCAAGTGTTTAAGTTGTTATTAGTGAAGTATTGAGTTCAAAGGTTATCTATATCGTTCCTTCCAACGCCAACTATGATAACTCGGTTTTGCTCACTTTGAGTAGATACGTTTAAGGTTATTATACATATACATACATATAAATAATATTGAAATTTTGGAATATTTATCATATATCTATTTATCATATTTGACTTCGGAAAATGAAGAAAATTCGTAGACCACTGAAATTTTGTAAATTTTGATTTAAAAAAAAAATTAAAAAAGTTATGATACAATATCTTATTGACAATGTTTTTTTATCACTAAGAATAAATCTTGTTTTTTAGCAATAATCAATAAATATACAACTTATTTGTTGATTTATATTTACAGTAGAACCTCGATTATCCGAGGTAATTGGGACGGGGCAGACCTCGGATAATACGGTAGGCCGTGAGAAAACTATTGAGGTATAATTACCCGCGTTATTTACGTCTTTATAGGCTGATTTGTAGCCATGCTTACTTCAAAATCTACTTTATTTGACTTTAAATAATTTATAGTTATAAATAAACAAATACAGTAGCAGCGGGAAGAAACAACTTCGTTGGAAATGATGGTGAGTCATAAAGACAATGCCGTAAGGAAGGAGGTGTATGCAGAACAGGCTTCGTCCTTAACTATCTTACTCGTCCGCTAAACGTCGCCCATAAGGATATCCGCTCCTTTCAGGGTGTACACGTCATACTACGTGTTTTGTTTTCTTTCGGTTCATTCGAACACAAAAGTTTTTTTTTTAAATTCGGTTAATAATGAAACTCGGATAAGGAAGGCTCAGATAACCGAAGTTTTACTGTATCTATTGGTTCATAGATATAAGAATTACTTGAATTTTAAAAAAATTGCTGCAAATTTTATATAACAATTATATACTACTTTATATAATTAATACAATTAGATTTCCAAAATTATCAAATAGCACGCCTGAAGCATGGCTAAAGCATGCCATTAGAATATATAATTTGGAGAAAAAAAGTACACAATATCTAGCTAGATACCTATTCAATCAAAATAAAAAAATAAAGAGCTCTGGTGGAACACACCTCATAAAATTTAATATATTATAATTATTACCTTTGGCTATATTATTATGTCTATATTTGTTAATAAAATAAACATTTAAAAATTTGATGATATTATAGACTTGAATAGACACCCACCATCTAAAATAAATTTAAAGGTGAAGACTGTCCCGTGGGATAAGGTTTATCGATTATAACGGATGATAAAATAAAATGACATTAAGATTGGAAATACTTACCAACTCTACTCTCAGGTTGATCTTTAGGTTAAAATCTATAAAATATTACTTACGCATTATTATTATTATTATGTTTTATTAGGATTTTAATTGATACCTTGTACAATCTATGTAACTACATATAACAATTATGACCACATCTTGTCTCTTACGGAAATAGATTTGGTAAATTCGACAATCAATTTAATCAAGATATCGAATCCAGATTAAATGAATCTGCAGATTATACGTTTCTATGTGAATGGTGGGAGTAAAATTTACCTACTTTCAACTATTATATAGCTACTTACATCATATTTGTATCTATTTATGGAGAAAAAACGTTAATTTTTATTTTATGAAGTTGTTCTGTTGGAGTCATTGTCATTATCATCAGCTATTATCATTGCATTATATTTATACCACTAATTTACTGAGAACTTCATATACATGGAAAAATTTCTCATCCACATAGTAATTATTTTCATTTTCCATTATAAAACTTAATCTAATAATAGTTTTCAAATATGATTGGATTATAATTCAACCATGCAAGAAAACCTATATGTCGCTAGATAATTATTTCCTATTAAAGTGCATAATGATACAAATGTTGTGTCAATGATAATAAAAGAAATATGTCACTTCATTTCGTAGTATGTAAATGTATAGTAGATAGAAGCGGAACAGAAAATGTTTTTTCTCTATAATATTAGGATTCGACTCTTAGGCCAGGTTTGAACTACACACAAAAACAGTTAAAAAATGTCAATGGTTCAAAATTTCCGTAAAATATCCTAACATATTAAAGTTTTTCCTAAAAAAAAACTAACTCAACAACAATTGTCAAGTCAAATAAAATAAATATAACTAGAACTAGAGGCTTATACTCCGTGTAGAGGGTAATTCATAAAAATTATACTCCAACATAAAAACAAATTTAAAAAAAAATAAATCGAGAAAAAAGCAAGATGTACGTCTATTGGCCGCATATGTGTAATGCTAAGGAATTTACTTAACGTCGACTTCCAATTTTCCGTCAATGGACCGAATAAATAATCCAGGAATCAAAGTTAAAGTCATACTATACTAACCTATCCTATCATTTAACTAAGTATGCTACTTAAAATATGTGTAAATATTGATTTATTAATTTGAAATCAAATCTGGTTGCTTCTGGGCACCTATCTTTAAATTATTAAATAAGTAATTGTTATTTACTTTAATCTTAAATACAATTATTAAAATTAATTACAAAATATACGGTTTTTAATCGATTATACTTACTAACATAAATATAATTTAAGTACTACTACCTACATCGGCCACATATTCTTACTGGAAACCATAAATGAAAAATAAATTAACTTAACAAAATACCCATCATGAGGCAATAAAAACAAATAACTAATTTTGCAGAATCATTTTGTCTTTCAATAATAAAAAATATATAATTAATAACTGTTTTTAAGATGTTACAATAAATTACGTTTTAAAATTATTTGTGCATAATTGTTGCAATTTTTTTTTTGTTAAAAAACTTGTTACAATGAACGTTCGTTATTGTAATAAATAAAAATAGGATAGGCAATTGCTTTAATTTAATTTGACGGTTTAATGATGAATAATTAGCAAGTTTTGCAAAAAAGAATGAAATGATTGTAGGAATTTTTGCAATTACAGGAGAATTTGGAAATGTGAAATAGTGCCAGTTTTAGAAAATAATATTATAAACTGTATTCAGCGACAATATTAATTTTGGGAAAAAATGTTTCCTTATTATAGTAGATTGCTTTTTTTAATTGAAAAATAAACATTTTTTGTGGGCAATTTTACTTTCTTAACATTTTCGCGGACACGTCGGCATAGGTCGACACTACGAATGGCTCAAATTGGGAAAATATAGTATTAAAAAAATAAAGATTTGTATAAAATTGCTTTACATACATACATATACACACATACATCCATACATAACTTTGAAATGCGAATATTTATATTAACAGACATTTACATAAATTGCCATATACATATACGGACTCCATTTGTACATTTCTAAAAGTACGTTTATTTTTGAACTTATGTATATTTACCCATAATTATACATAGTTCCATTCCAATGGAACACGAATATCATAAAAATAGTAAAACTTACGTGACGATTTATCTCTATGTATTTTATAAACTAACTAATTAGTCAAAATTTCAACAAACTAAATTTTAACGTAGAAGTTATGATACAAAACCATTTCCTACAATGCAATGCGAAAAATAAAACTACAAAAAAAAAAAAAAAATTCAAAGTGTGAATGAACCTCAGATGTAACTTGTTTTATATGTGAACTGAACGAAAAAAGACTATTTCGACTTTTTCAAAAAAAATTGTTTATTTATACATACTTATATACACAAATTACCATATATGAAACTGAAAAGACTGGGTTAACGGGATATATGCGCATTTGAAGTATTTTATAGAAAATACAAAATGCATCTCTATTGAATATGCTAAATGCAATTTATGTCTTGTCTATATTACCAATTACCCATCTATAAGAGAGAGAGTAGCTATATACTGTTTCTTGGCACCTTGTTGTTGTGTTGAGTTATTTATTGAATTTAACATAGCTTTTAAGCCACTGGATATATATAAAATTATATTAGCTTACTCATAATTTAAATATTTTTAAATGTCATGATTCTTATATAAAAAAAATTAGATGCAGAAATTATTTCTATATACATATATATGGAATTATGTACTATATGCACTGCACATTGCACTTGGACATAGTTCAATGATATAAGTTGTATACCTCCGACAACTTGATTATCCTCATTTAGTTGTTATATTTTTTTTTCTCTAACTTTTCTTTAGAAGAAATATTTCCCCCATAAAAGGTAACATTAACATTAAATAGTCCATCAGTCCATAAAGTGACAAGTAATCGGCACCTATAATGTGATGTCTTAAACATTATTGTTTCTACGTAATTTCTACTTCCACATAGTTGAATGCTTCGTTGCGTGCAAGTGACGCTTATAGTAGGTAAAGTTCAATCACGTTTGAATTAAAAAAAAAAAATTATATCTATTTATATACATTATGTACAATACATATATACATATATACATAGGACAATGTAAAATTAGTCAAAATTACAAATTAATATACTTGTATATTTATAAATTAAATTAAATCGTAATTACACCGAAGCATTGCCATTTTTGACATAATTAGACTGTTTTGAAGTGCAATCCAACCACTCAACTTCAGATTCAAATCAACATACCAGAGAACATACATATTGTGTTGCCCCCTTCAATCGGTCTTGAAGATGGAGCCTCTTGCTACAAAGGCACTCTATAGATTGAGCGATTTGGTCGGTTACAAGATATAATCAATATCAATCGGGTTTCAGCCGAATTATAGCTTTAGCCCATTCAAATTTACTCATAGATAGATTCTCACAAAAATACCTGTGCATCATATCAATAACATGACACTCGACTACCTATATATAATAAGTATTAGAGATATGACGTTCATATATTGAACTTATCACTATACATACTTAAAAATCCTGGACACAGATTCATCTGTGTACTGTGATAATGATCGAAATGTCGATTAAACAAAGATTTACACCCACTCTATACGATCGATAAAAAAAAAATACCCATAATCAATATTATTATAATAAAAATAGAAAATAAATTCATAATAATAGTAACTAAACTAAAATATGTAACATACAAAAAAAGTATGTAAAGATACTTGAAACTAGAGCAAAACGAACATTTGGTTTTAAGGGGAGTGAGGCGGATTAATAAAAATAGACGTGTCAAACTGATCAAATAAGTACGAACTACTATGGATAATTTGATCGGTAATCAGAAGTTCTTCTAGAAGAGGCAAAACGAAGGAAATCATACAAATAATTAAATTAAGTAAATTTTTAATTCGTCTTGAATGATCTATGAATTTTTAACTAAGTTTTATTTTAGACATAGTGAATTATTTTTATCATCTATCGTAAATAATTTATGTTAGCGCAATATTTAAAATTGATAGAGCGTAGTCATACATATTACAATTATTCTAATTTACAAATAGTCGGCAATAAAATTTACTACTCCAACCACTTCCCTCTAATATATACATTTAATTAATTGAGTAATTTTAGTGTAAAATCGTATAATAAAACTTTTTATTATTTAATATGGAATTTTCACATAATTATAAGTATAGCAACTTTTTTAAATAAGTAAATAGAAAAACTACTATTCTACAATTTAGGTAATGATAAAAATTTTTAAAATGTTATTATTTGTTAAAAATCATCGTTCGATAGTACTACAGACCATTTTGATAGTTTTTCCAATAAATTTTAATGAATTTCAAAACTTAACTGTTTATTGTGTAACCGACCATAAGGAATTATATATATATATATATATATATACATAGGTATATGCAATTACATGTAATAAAAGCAAACTTGAACTTGGAATGTGAATTATAAATCATAAAATCATTTATCGTCCGTAGAATAGACAAACATGAGGCGTGTGCAATTTTATATGAAAATTACACTAATTTAAAAGAGATAATTACAATTTTACCATAGTATTTATGTGCATCAGAGTAATTATAATTGCTTGAATGCATTTGAGTATAGATTAACTATATAATTGTTACTTTAACAACGTCCTTTGATATTGCAAACTATTTTTGTGTCTTTATTCTTAAATCACACTGAACGAACAGTATGTCACCGAATCAATGACACAGAGCATTTGAAAATGAGCATAACATTTTAATTCGTTTCGCACAAAATATCGAGTAAAATCAATTTACTGACGACCTATTCTTTTCTTAATGCGCGCACCAAATAATTAATTGCGTCATTCTCTATTAAGCACAAAATTATTGTTAACTATTACATTGTAATAGGAGGTTGAACAAGTAGAAAAGAAGGACATGATACCTAAACATAATTTTTGTTATAATTGTTTTTATTATAGTGCAGCAGGATACGCCACTGTTGTGATCCATTTGTTTTTCTTTTTAGTTCTAATTTAAATCAAGTTGCCTACTTAATACATTCATATGTGTTTGTATAATATGTAGTTGTTAGGTATAATTAATTTTAACAACATGTCGATTGGACTACTTTACCTATATATTTATATTGTTACCGCGAGATTAATTCCACATCACCTGAATGGTCTACATACATTCCACTTGACAACGCAAATTACTTTGAATTTCTCAAATGAAATTGGAATGCTAATTTTTATGACAATTTATTTTGTCTAAAACCAATCAAAGATTTTCTGGTGTAATTTACTTTGAACACCGTAGTACATACATATATGTGAGATGGTCATGCTGAGCTAAAGTGCTAAGTTTTCTGGTAGCAATATATTACACAGGCAATGTTTCTAAGGTCGTTTCTAATTTATTCTTTCACTCAAGATGGATTTATTTAATTTATTGTGAGTTGTTTGGAGATTTATTGATATTCGCATAGAATTTATATTAAAGTGCAGATTCACTTGATGTAAGTTTTCATCGTTGATTAATGGATAATGGAAAGAATGGGAAAATTTCTTAATTAGTTTTATATTATATATACAAATAAATTAGAGTTGTAAATGCGTGTGCAATTGCGCATAGTATATAAATGGTAAATGTGGTAAAACATTGCGGAAATTAATGAAATAGGAAATTTGTATTTTATCTTGGTACGTATACGTTAGATGAAATGATTTCTCAGATTAATTTTACCTAAGATTAAAAATCAGAGCAGCATCTACCTGTTTAAACAAAAAATATGTAAGTCACATTTGAATGGAAATATTATTTTTGATAAAAGTAAGAAAATGTAAATCTGAATATCGATCAGAAAACACCTTTTTTTAGTAGTAGTAGTTTTTAGTATATACATATGTATAGGTATATCAAATATAGATAGGTTTATTTTAAAAGTGAGTATGTTTCTGTTTTTAGAAAAAGTTTTTTTAGTTTAATTTATTTTTATGTGCTTTTATATTTTTAAAATCTGACAAATGGCTTCAAAACTTTTCATCCATAATAAATACATATACAGTGGAGAATAATTATATTGTTTTAACTAGAATTAAAATGTTTTAATTTACAGCAAATACTAAAGACCTTCAAATACGAGATTTTCTTTAAAAAAAAAACGAAAGACAACTTCAATAATAAATTTTATTAAAAGCTTTATATAACTAAAACCTTAACACAGACAAATAACTTTACAAAAATATTCAAAAATTATATGCAATTTGGAGGAAAAGAAGTGCCCAAAGGTACTTAAGTATACATATAATAATCTACATGCATATATGTATGTATGTACGTATTATATGGTTAGCGAAAACATTTGCAAATTCTCACAACAAAAGAATAATTTAACATTTAATTTTTTTAAACTTATTTTACTGCATGCATAATTTTTGGATAAAATAAAAATTATATAATATTTATGTATATAATGGTGGGTTGGTATATAAACAGAGAATAAATAAAAATAAACCTTTTAAATGAAATGAATACTGAATAGCATTTTATATCGAGAAAAAAGCTTTATAGCTGTGATAAAGGAAATTTTAAGCTGGTTTTATGAGCCTTTAGCTGAGGTTACTTCATAAACATCCCATTCAAAAAATTTGTAAGACGATGGATAAAATAAATGGCTATTATGTTTTATTTGGAAAATATGGGTTTTTTTTTCCACTCTTATTATTTACTTAATAATTTTAAATAAAGTCATAATGTTTGAACTTTATGCACAATTTTGTTATTGAAATTTGAGTAGTATACTTATTTTCCATAAAAATGTATAATTACAATTTTGTTTGCAAATTTCTTTTAATTCATTATTTTGTTTTTCAATTTTGTAATTTTTTTTTAATTTAGGTATATAATTATCAAATTAAAATTAAATTTTTTAATAATAATTATCTGTATTAACTGTATTAGAGTATTAGAGAGAGCCATAAATAATTAGAAAGAAATGTTTGAATTTGAAATTTGTTTCGTGCGTCAGTTCGTTTTTTTTCAAGTAGGTTGAATTTGAAGAGTGACAAGAAATAATTCAAATATGTAAAAGTTGTTGATTTGTAAAACTAATATTAATTAATTATATTAAATGTCGACAACATTAATCATAATTAAACTATACAAAGAAAATTCAAATTACGCTTTAGTTTACAAAGAATTTTGACACTTCTTGATTTTTTGTTTATGTTCTTTGACATTTTAACAGTGTTCCTCCTGTCATGCATGGCTATATAGTAAGAAATGAAATTTAATAAAACAATTTAATTATACCCACAGTTAATTGATTTATGCATGTTATATATTTTTTTAAGTGTTTGCATAAACAATTTTCTAAAACAAATTAATAACGTATGTACATATATAACTGTATGATCAAGTGTATACCATCATTATTAGTTAATCCAGCAGGCATCGGCGGTAAAACATGCTTTTGCTTTGGTCTTGACCGAAATTGAGACATGCTTCAAAAAAATGCTATAAAATTGCATAGTAAATTAGACAAAAAACCGATTAGTATATAATTCAAAATACACCATATAATGAAAATGTTGATGTGAGGTATTATTTTGGTTTTCAGGATTAGTTAAAAAAAAATTATTACACAGGAGATTATAATTAATATTACTATAGGTATAAAATAATAGGTACGAAATAATAAAGAATTTTTAATTCATCTTTTCTGTCTTTTTGTTCCCTACACATATTAAAAAAATTAATCATGAATTGCGGATCAGTAGTCAACATATACTCGTAGGACTAAAATAATGTGTTATTCCTCGTCTTCAAATGAAACAGTCGATACTAAGAATAAAGGATATTTGTTTGTGTTATTACTAGGGCCCGTAAAAGTAGAGGCTCAAACATGTGGTTTTAGCGCTCTAAATAAGAAATTTGAGGCTAAAAATATTTGTAAAAAATAGTCCAAACTCGGAAGAAAGATGACCTAGATCCTAGAAAATATGTTTCTTACGAAAATAACTGAAAAGCAGTTAAAAAATAATAATTAAGGAACAAAAATTATTTTCATAGTATTGTACAATTAAGTATTTTTTTTAAGTTTTCCTCAAAAAAACTAAGTTCGCTAAAAATTGCTGAATTTAGATTTTCAGTACATTTTGCGGTAAAATAGGTTGCTATCAAAAATAAAGATTTATAAGAAAAAAAAGTGATTTATAAGGAAAAATTAGGAAATAGTGGTTTAAGAGGATTAAAGATAACCAAAATAGATACGAAAATAGTTGTTTATACCGATAATTCAGAAATAGGAAAAAATAGAGGAAATAGTGGAAAGCAATATTGGTTTATTTGCATTAAAAAGTCTCAAATCGAGTTTATACATTAATAAAAAATTGATATCAACCCCAGAAAAAAAATAGTTTATCCTCTACTTTTCCGAGTCCTATATTATTATATTAAAAAAATAGGTAAATATTTATCTTTGCCTTTATTTAATATAATCTATGTATTCAAAAAGCTATTAAGTAAACACACGTTAAATATGTAACTACGATATTTACTTATACGACTTAAAGTTTACTTTGATCCTTTTTCTTGCTCCCTAAATTGTATTTTATTTCCCCTTACAATACAAATATTTTTATTTCATATATGTACAAGTACATACATATGTATGTAGTTAAAGAGTTATCAGCATTTTTCTGTATAATATTACATTCCAATATTATACATATGTACAATTGTACATGTACACGTATATACAGCATGTGTAGGGTTGAGACTTTTCATAAATGCACCCCATTTATAATTCACCAAAAATATTTAGTATTTGTGAATATTTGCTTTTAATTCGACCTAACTACGTTAACCAGTCAATGAAAAGAAAACAATTCTATAGTGGTGCATATATGTACGTAATATAATGTTCTACATATATGTACGAATGTACATACATATGCATATACGCCTCCATCCACCAAAAATAAAAATCAATATCTAGCCGACTCAAAGAATATTTTCTATAGTTTTCCGGTTCCGTGTGCAAAAGGAAAAAGGAATTTTTCATGTGCACTTAAACCTACCGTTTTACACATAAATTCTTGTTGAATTGGATTTTGGTATTTCCCATAGGAATTATATAAATATAAACTATGAGTATGTACGTGGTGCGTTCTTACCTAAATAGAATTATCCAATGCATCGTGTATGTAGTGGTATTCTAGTCTTTTCTTATACAATTGATGTCTTATACAATTAAATATAAATATATGTATAGGCAAACGTTTTATATCCCAATTCAATATTGTATTAAAAAATTTCCGAAAAAGATTTACAAAAACACTTTAAAAATTCTTATCAAAAAATATCACTATAAAAGCTACAGAGTAGAAAATTCTTTAGTCCACAACTTTACCGGTCGACTGTCAGATATATACTGGCTTCTTCATGGTTTATATTAGAGTTACCATCATCAGGCATTGTGTGAGTTCTTTTTTTTTGTTGTTGTTGCTGCTCCATCATCAGCTCCAAATTGAGAATTGACCATCTGATATTGGGATGCATATAAAGAGAATTTTTGTGTATATATGCGAGCAAAGAGTAATTCTTAATATATAAAAGCGGAGAATTTGCCAAATGATAATATGGTAGGCATATAATCTTTCATATCATTAGGGATTTACAACATGTTGCCATCATAGATAAAAATTTTCATCAAACGAAGAAAATGATGGTTATTTAGCCAAGCGTGTTGAAGATGTCTCGTAATTTTTGTGAATTTATTGTATTTCTAAAGTTGTTTTATACTTTTCTATTTTATAGGGGCTTGTAATTTATAGGGGCTTTTAATTTTATCAATAACCATTAAATAATTTGTATAGTTTTTGACCGATCACACTCTAAAGTATGTATTCTACATATAATCTATATTATTCCGTTTTTTTTTTAAACCAAAAAAATCTTATAAAACTTATTATAAATTGATTATAATTATCTTCTTTGCTAGATGTTATAGATTGTTAACCATTCATAGGCGGTATTTGATATTAAAGGCCATTAGTGAAGGATCACTTATTCATATTTTATAGCAACATCGTAGTTTTCTCTGACATGGGGCGTTACTGATACATGACAAATTATATGAAATATGCCTAGAATATGCAATTATTTTAAACAAAAATTAATTAATAAAACTTGTAATCAATATTTATTTTCAAAATTGTTTTTTAAAAAATACAAAATATGTTTATAAAAACATTCGTTTTTTGAATAACAAATTATCAAATGAATTTTTTTAGATATAGGTACATACATATATGTAGTTGGTTCAATTTGAATTTACATATTTGTCCATTGACGCTATTAAAGAAATAATCTAAGTATGTAGAATATATATGTACCTACTACAAGTATATATGTAGGTACATATCGATGGTTATTTGTCAAAAGGCCCTAACAATCATTTTATTTAGGGGAGAGAAAAAACTAAATATTTTTTTCAAAGAAAGAGAAAAAGGGGCCATTTAAAAAGCGGGGAAACCTCGAAATTTATTTAAATTACTAGATTTCATAAAAAGGGGGGTTTTTTTGGTCACTGATTTGGGATATCTTTCGAGTAAATGATAAAAACTTCCATACACCTTGTCCGATTTGCTCCAAAAACATTTTCAAATAATCAAGAAAGTATAATTGTTCAATTTGTCCTAAAAAAAACAAATTTATTCCAATTCATTCATATCATATTTTATATTTTAACTGTAAAAAACCTAATTATGCTTTAAGTTGCGTGTAGGTACACTTGTACAGTGTGAATATTAATCACTATCGACAAATTGTAAAACAGTCTATTAGGGAACACATTAACATCAGAAACATCACACGAACTATAAGTTAAAATCGTCTTCATTGTACAGTAATACACTATGGCAATTTTTCTTTTCATATTTTATGATTTTCCTTTTTTTTTATAATCTAATGTGTTGTAATTACATACTACAGTATAATCTCGAAAACCTTGAAACATAATTTATTTATTTATTATTTTTATATTTATTAATTATTTTATCTTAGTCTAAGAATAGATATATGTAGATGTTGTAGAAGTTTTATTATATTATAGGAAAAGTAATAAAGGAAGTTGTGGCCATTTGACCGCTCTTGTACCTTTAGTGTTAAATTTCTTTGGTTTTCCAAGGACAACGATTATAAATGTAGTCTTAATTTATTTGTAGTTAATAGATGTGTGTCGACTTATCAATCTTTTTTGCTTAAAGAAATACACCCTCTATACTCTCAAAAACTCTAACAATTCGAAATAAGGGGTGGAGTTTTCGAGATTCTACTGTATATACATAGCTACCGTTTTTATTTTTATTCAATTTTAATGATTATTTACGTTAAGTGTTTTTATTAGACAAATATTCGAAATTGTTAAATGCTATACAAATAAAAATCTCATAGCGTAGGTAGTGAAAGCAAATAAATTCATGCAAAACGGAAATGATCGCATTAATCACTTTTAACTTTTTTCCTTTATAGAGAAAGCATTTTTTAAATATATACATTGAGAGCAATTTTTTTTTGTCAAAAGCATTATTATTATCTGTATACCTATAAATTTAATTTATTCAAAAACATGTTACTGTTACTGTTTTATTTTTCTACTATGCTTTGATTTAGTAATATTTTCTTTGATGCAGACAATGTCAATAAAAAGAAAACCAAAATAATAAGACGCACATAATATTTTATAAATAAACCTACATACAATAATAATTTAAATATTATTCATAGAAAAATGTCTCATTCTGACAGAAAACATGTTGAAATCTTAGGAATATTTAATAATCTAGTTCTGGTGCTTGCGCTTTCTATATAAGATGTGGTAAGGTTTAAGTTCTTCAGAATTCAACAGGTTTCTCAGTGATTGCAAACAAAAACACGTGCTCAGAGTTAGATGCAAATCTCTCTGGCGTGTAGGTTTGTATATAAAACAATATTTTTAATTAACATGATAATATGCCGACACCTTCCACATCGTACCTTTAACCAAAAACTTGTTTATTTTTTTTTAAAAGTTGTATAAGTTTTACGATAGAGTTTAGTTCAACGACATTTGATCTTACCAGAGTATTGGAGACAACTCATATGTATACATTGGCAAGCTCAACCAAAGCGTATCGTATATTTATTAGAGTTTGCTATATTCTATAGTATATTGAATTAATTTTCTTACATTGAAACTTAATTGTTGTTTAATGAATGACAAGAACAATCAGTTGTTTGTTATGTTTTTGATTTTATTCATTTTTTTATTAATAGGATACATGCAGAACATTATATCGTATTTAAGAGATTATAATATGTACAACGGTCATTGTACATAAGTTTATAAATGTGCCTACATATATGTAAATACATATACATACATATGTACATATAATGTGTATGATGAAACATCTTTCAATAGACTTTTATTTAGATAAATTTATGTATACCATTCAAAATAAAATATAATATTGCCAATTAAAGAAAATAAAATAACGATTATTATGTTATAACTCATTAAGATGACATCTGGCGCCCAACAGTGCTTACAACTGAGATTTTGCATTCTAATTAGATTTTTTTTATTTATAATAATAATCGGTATTGTAATATTTAGGTACAATCATCAGTATTTTGATTAGATTAAAATAATCAAAATTAGGAGATAATTTACAATTAAAAGAGAAATCTGGATTTGATCGATTTTCAAAATAAAGTTATGAAAAATAGTTACAAAATAACCCAGATAGTTAAAAATTTTTATCATCAGCTTCTTTATTATTAAAACGTTGGTGCTTTTTTGTTCTTTGAGAAAACATAGGCAAATAGGGAAGAAGACCTACAATATCTTTAATATGGAAATTTCTTGACTGTTGGCTCCTAGTTGCTCCTAGACCAGGTAAATTAGACGTTGCATTATAATTATGTAATGTATATCAGCAAACATTAAAAGAAAATGTAAGAAAATTAAAAAGTTTCAGGTAATTTATATGAACCAATTGTTGTTAGAGGTATACAAACCTAATTTTGCTAAGATTCATGCTCTCGGCCTATCATAAAAGGTTTCAAATTTATTTTATAATTTTTCATCTTCATTTAGATAGTTTTGTTGTTGCAAATAGATTTGATTAATATAATTTAATTGTAAGTGGTGTACACATATCTGAAAAGCCATAAGATTAATTTAGAATCGTCGGAACCTATTTAATAGTTAATATCTACATTGTAATATAATTAATTATACATACATAGTTAAATTAAATAAATCATGATATTATCCTTAGGCTTTAAGCCTTAAGATTCATCAATGAAACCTGTTATATACCTGTACGATTACATTAATCAGAAAAAGCTTGAAGCTATAAAATTACTTCTAACATTACAAATCATTTAGATGAATCGGCTTTTTAAGACTATAAACAAAATCACAGATCATTTAATTCCATGTTGTTGTACAAATTAGTTGAGAGAATTAATTTTTCTACACACACACACAATGTAATAATATACAATCTGAACAATCAGAAAATGGTTACTTGTCTTCAATTAAAACAATGCAGTGGCATAATAAATAATTCCAGTTTGTATCAGTATATTTACGATATGGTCTTAAATTACGGAACACTCCGATCCAGTTTCCATATTTTATGAGTTCTGTTAAAGGTAATGATAAATATTAATTTCTGATCTTTCAAATTTATTATTATTATACGAGTACATACATAGATGTAAGTAACCTATTGCAGGAAATAATCTAATTGCATTTCAGCACATCAACAATAATTATGCACATCTTCATTATGACAAAGAGGTGTTATTATATCCATTTGAACTATAAAAGGAAATTCAATTAAAATTAAACGATAATATATTTATTTTACTATATTTAATGACGATCTATTTAAATAAAGGAATAAAACAAAATCGAATAATTGGCCGAGATTGTTAATAAAAAATTGCAAAAAGAATCATTTTTTATTTGTTTGGAAATCACATAGTTAATTACAATGGTAACCTACTAACACCTTATTGAATATGGTGTTACTTATTAGGTGTTTACATAATTATATACATTATTGCTTTGGAACGATTAGTAATGGGTTGTAGAGAACATGTAATGTTATTAGGTGTTGGTACAAGAATATTTTGACGTCGATTGACATGGAGATTAAATAGAAAATAAAATACACGATAAATCAAAGTTAATTGAAGATTGCAATTAAATTTCTTTTTCTACATGCAACTTACATTACATACTGGTCAAATGAAATGACATTGAAATTTGTCATCTAATATGATAAATAGAATTTTATTCGACAAAATAATGAGACAACTTGTTTATCTAAATTATGGTAATTTAAACGTCGTACATAGGAATTTTTTTTCCAATTTTCCTAGAAAATACCGTGTTGTGTGGAACTTCATTTTTTTTTTTTAAATATATTGTTCTGTATGTGTTCTATGTATTTTTTATGATTGGCTTTGAAGTGTAAGCTCAGTACAATGAGAAAATCAAATGTGCACATCACTGACGTTCGTACAGTGGTATAAAAGGATTTCCGCAATTTTCTTATCTTGGAAAAGCAAAATCATGCTGAAGAATATCGTATTGTAGGAGGGTTTCCGCAATTTTCTAATTGAATAAGAGCGAATCCGTGTTGTAGCATACCTTGTTGTAGGAGGGTTACCTGTAGTTAAAAATTTCTCTTATGAGTCAGTGTGTCGGACGCAGACGTTTATTTACATATATAAATAGTTAATACATAGTAATGTACGTACATACTTAATTGCATATGCAATATTCATTATGCATAGCCACAATGTACCTACCTACCTACTAAATCTACTGTAGCAATTTATCTAGCTTAAGATATACCCATATGCAGGCATTTTATGAATATTTAATTAAACCGCATAATGCATCGTGCCTCCAAATGCCATACCTAAATTTCCAAAGTATAACAATAGGTGCAGTAAAATTTAAAAATTTTGAAAATAATTTAATTGTCTCGTACAATGGATTTTTAATTATAAGCTCTGAATTATATCGTCAAATTGCAATCAATGCGGTGTCGTTCGTATAATTCATTATACAAAATCTCAAAAGAATGTATGTATAGAGTTCTTTTGCCTATCTGTGCTTTAAGATCATGGTTAAACGAAGGGATTTTTTGCATATATAAAATGTATATGTAATGTACCTGTATGGACGTTTTACTATTTTATGCACATACTATACATGCTAATTAGTTTCTCGTTTGTGGCTTAACACAAATTGGTAAGCACTCCACTAGTCATCAAGTTATTCTTTTGTTAAGTTGTTCTTATAGTGTGAATCACTAATGGTGTGAAACTGAAGGAGTTAGTCGACTTCATTTGCCCATTCGGTGTTATGCAGACGTGTGTATTATATGCTTACCTACATACATACATGTATGTATATATGCAAGTGTAATGGAGAAATGCACTTGGCAATATTAAATTAAAATGACACTTGACTTGGTTTTGTTGCTATAAATATAAATAAATATAAATAAATATAAATTTAAATGTTTGATCGAAACGATGTATATTTTGACATTTGCATGCTGATCATTAATTATTTATAAGGTTCAGAGAATCAAGTACATATTCTCTATAGGAATGTAGGTATTTATAAAAAAAAAAAGGGTTGTAAAATATAAATAAGTAAATAGATAAAACACGACTGAAGGTAGAATATTTTAAAATTTCATTCAATACTCTTACTCTATGAGATTACAATCTAGTAACCTAGACCAATAAGTAATATTGTTCTGTCTTAATTTACTAATTATTTGTACTTATTCCACCCATTGCCATTTCATATGATCCTGATAGATCAAGTCACATCATTTTTGTTCATTTTAAATTCAATTTTTATTAAATATTTTAAATAAAAGTATACAACATGACGAGTCTGTCAAAAATTTGATTATTCAATTAGAAAATTATTCAATATTTAAAAATGTAAAAAAAATAGGTACATAAAAGCTCACCTATAATAATATCTCTTAATATTCGGCACCTAGTTCTAAATGATTTGCATATATTTTATGGTGAAATTAAAATAGGTACACACAAATTTACATACTTCAAACTTCAATATCTATTGTGATTTAACATATAATTTTTGAGAAATAATTAATCAAAATGTTTGAGATATTAGGTTTAAAGATTGATTATTATTTTTAAAAGCAAATACCTATAGGAATGTGTAGATACACTGTGACAGTTCCTTTCATATATTAACAACATTTTGATCTAATAAATGATTAATAGAGGCAGATAATATTTATATAAGTGGAATTAGGCAAACATTTGGATAGAAATTACATTTAATGATTGCTATTGATTGACAGCGCTAATATGCGTCATATCGCCGAAAGGAGATTTTCTATATATACAAATGATGTATAAAATGATATATAATTGAACATTTAACTTTTGTCAAAAAAAAAAAATAATAAATAATTCTTTGTAGATAAGAAAACTTGTGTATAAGTAAATAAACAAAATGTTTTTAAGTAACCTACTTGTATTTAAAAATGTCGAAAGAAGATCAATAATAATCATACATATGTAGATAGTAAAGTATTTTATGTTTTAGGCTATTTTACGTATTTCAATCTTTTATTTATGATTTAAATTAAAACATTTTAGTAGAAGCTCATGTTTAGTTTGTTTTATAAATATTGATCTAATTACACAATTAAAGAACGGTTTACCTATTTTTTATAAAATGATGATAGAATAAATTTGTTGTGGGACTAGACTAGATGTATCTGAAAAGTTGTTTTGCTAATGTGACAATAAAGCAAATAATATAAATTATTTGTGGAATGTCGTTAAATACCTTTAAGCTAAACGAAAATGTCACAAAGCAAAATTTATATTTTATGTTTCATTACGTATACTTATACTGTAAACACTGACCGACGGTCGTGGCAGATATCATCATTTCATATTCCGTTCGAATAGACCTAAGAAAGACCAACAGAACATAACATCATAGTATAGTTTCTAAGAATTCACTTGATCGATAGATTCCAACCAAATGCAAAAGCCATCGTCGGTTATACATATAAAGCAAAAGTTTGCACGAACATTGAACATTGAAAATTTATAGAAATACCATAAACAGAGAGGTCTCAGAAATAGAATTCATTTACTTCCTTAAAGATGCTCTCATGTTTAAATCCCATCACGGCCATACCATTCCATTTTCGTATACTACTAAGTATTGCTTTAAGTTCTGGAATTAATTCTTGTTTTGAAATATCTCCCTCGAAGATGTTACAATATTATATTACTATCCGAATGACCAGACCATTGAAATAAATCATTTGGATTGAGGATTGATTTAATGTTTCCAATAATTATTCTATTTATTAATGATTACAAATAGGTTTTAATTATCTCGTTGGGTTGGAACAATAAATTTTATTTATTGATGTGCATTTTAATTTATCTCTTTTTATTGTCTGTTATTTTAATGATAAATCATCAATCGAGAAGGCCTGCAGCAGTTAAATGAGAATTGTAAAATTGGTAATGTTGAGCGTTCCCATACTATAATGCAAGTCGATATAAAGTTTGCAATGTGAATAGAAACTTCTACATGTACATGATAGTGATCCATAATCTACAATGATTCGTTGAGATCCATATGAGATGAAATATCAGTGGCGTATCTACCAAATAAGTAATGAAGTAATTGTCTGTCTGATAATATTAAAATTATGTCCTAACTTTAGTTATATTAGTTTAAAGATGATCTGAGTTGGATCTGAGTCCCCTGCTATATTTACATTTCAAATGTGAACCTCCAGCGCGGTAGCTATTATTTAAAAAACGAAAATAACTGTAAAAGCAGATATAACATTTATCAATAGAATTGAGTATGCCTTGCACCAGAAAAATAGTTTACACGGGTAATTTTTAACATTAATATGAAAATAATAATCAATCGCCAGTGACCAGTTGAAAAAGCTCTGTAAATATTCTTAAGTTATTTCTGTGAAGGTTCAAGAGCCTAACATTTCTGTGTCCTAAACTGGAGTTGTGCGTCGATTGGATCATAAAGCTATTTAAAGAAAATTCAAAATATTAAATATCTACAGGTATATATATATATATATATCTACATAGTAAACTTAATTGAAATTTTTATAATTACTTAATGTACTTAAAGTATTTTATAATATTATTTCCCTTTCTCAAAAAATCGATTCTAACCTATATGTAGGCAAAAATTAGAGAATATCATTACAATTATTTATCTGATCCAAAAGTATTCAATATATTTATGTAAATCTCAAATGACTCCACACTTAGTTCATTATATATGAACAACTCACCGTGACTAATCTGATTTTTATCAGTTTACTGTTTATTTTATATGTTCCAGTCATACACACATCAAGGAAAATTATTCGCTGTGTTAAAATATTCCTTAGGCTGTCACTATACCTATCAATTAAAAATTAACAGTTGTATTACAATGAATTATTCAAACAATACTGGACTGTTTTATTTGATTTTATCGTAAAGCACGAAAATGTTTCCATTTATAAACATTGTTTCTAATCAAAATAAAATTTACTATCAAAACCAGTTTCAAATAGATTTTTATGTGCTCCATATAATGTTTGTCTTCACTTGTAGTTGTACGGGCATTTCGTTATATTTATTATTAAGCTTTATGAATATTTCAATAATAACGCATCACTTACAATAAATGAAAATGTTAAAGCTTTCTTGGCTTTATTTATCTAATAAATCGTATTTTTGCTGCATAATTATCTACCAATATAATAAATGAACAAAAAATTATATTCATCAATGGCGCCTGTAGAACGTGGATGGGGTATGAACACCCACTGGATCTTAGCAGAATTTTAATTTGCTTCTGGAGGTTACTATGTATGTACCTACCCAACAATTGCAAAGCAATTTCAACTACTCACATATAATTTTAATTGCACTAGGTACCATCCATATTGTTTGTTCATTTTATTAATTATAATTAATTTGTATTTTCATTGTTATTATACGCAGGCACATTGTTATAAAATAGTTGAGCGTGATGATCATGTCGCCACGCTTTGAGTATACCAAAGCACTATACAATACATGCGTATTTATATTGTTAGAAAATACAGGTTCTGGGAATATTTATAGTGGACGATAAATTGGAAAAACTGTGTTTTCATTTTCTACGCTATTATAATATATATATATATATATATATACATTCCAAACAGGTAACTCTGTTATTACGCAGACAGATTGATTATGGAATATATTTTACTTTCATGAGTCGATAAGATTTCTTTATACAAATTACAATTAGTAATCTCTATCATTAAAATCAAGCCTAAAGGATTTTTAGTGTAATTTTCATCAATCTTTTCTCTAGTCTTAGATTTATATATTTATAATTTTAACATCTCTATATGATACTCATCTTCTACAGTTTGTATATTGATAGATAATTTGTAATTAACTTATTTCGTAATGGCAATGATTACTGGTCAGTAGTCATACAGTTGCGTGTGTTGTTGAATTTCCGTTACTAGATCCTATGCATATTATAGATATTTGTGCATATGAATGATTTAACGGATACCGAGTAGCCCAAGGCATTATTATGATGGTCCTAAAAAAAATCAGATAAATTATTTTACAAGCGATTGAATACTGGTGGAAAGAAGTTATTGAAGGTGGCTTATAAAGTTTTTAAAATATTTAAAATATTTTTCAAATACAGGGCCCATTAGACTGATATTCGAATAAAGGGTTTAGGGCTTTTTGTTCGAAATCTACAGTTTATAGAGACATTTTCTTGCATCTATCTACATTAGATAGTTACTTAAGTGTTATTTTAGTCATTATTCGAATGTAATATTGATTGCAAGACGACATTCAATGTTCGTAACAAAAACCATATTTTGCCTTATATTTATATTAAATCTTTCATAATAGAATGGCTAACATTTTTACCAGAAATATAAACACTCAAAGTACAAAGGCATCCTAAAAAAGTTGCTTTTTTCTTTCGAATCGTATATTCTGCAATGTTTACTGCGCGCTACCTACCACATATATACATAACTAGAGATATTCATTTAGCTCCCTCTTATTTGTTTATATTTAGGAGCTTTTACGAATAAAATAGGTTTTTTTTTTGTCCAAACTAGGTATGTTTAGCATCCTATAACCTAGACAGAGCTTTGAATTTAGATTTAGATATAGTTATGTACACAAAATAATTAGCATTAAAACAGAAGTGTATTGGCTCGTCACCCAGTTATACATTTTGATAATTTCTCCATAAAGCTTTCACTTTATTTTTCAAAGATCATTTAAGCGCTATTAGATGCAACATATTTTTTTAATATCATCATTAAATGAATAATGCAATGCATAACAAGACTATCGTATGCTTCGTACAGATTTCAATATCATGCTTGGTATTAGGCTATTTAAAAAAAACCGAGTCCCAATTGGCTTAAAAGTTGGCTTAAACAACAACAGAAAACAAAAAATGTAAATTTTCTGATATGTTTTGTATTGGATATTATATATATTATATTATATTTTTATATTATATTATATTATTATTTTATTTTTAAATTTCAAGAATGGGAAAAAATTTATTTTGACCATAAATCGGTTTTATTATGTTTCTTCTCTCGTCCTTGATGGTATATCCTGAAACAGAATTGTATAATGTAAAGCCTATATATATGTTGTATATACTTAGAGATTGCGTTTGTAAATATCTAAGATGTTATGCTTTATTGCTCAAAATAAAACAGGTGTTTTCTACATTCATATCAACGCCTACATTATGTATCAAACACTTTATGACATTTTAATGTACCACCGATAAGAAAATCTAAAAGCATTTCCTTTTTTACATATCCTAGGATTTGAATAAAATACATTTTTTACGATTTTTCTATACTTTTTATCCTACTTAAATATTTATTCTTTTTTGACAAGCTTTGACTTATTTAGGTACATATCTAAATATAATCTATGCACAATATAGAGATATTCCGTTGACAATTTTAAGTTTTGCGTTTATATAAACTTATGGGTATGAGTACAATTAAAGGGTTAAACAAAAAAATAAAAATTTTTAGAGAGATAAAAAAAAACCTTAACAAATTTCTATTTAAATATAAAGATTCCGATGAATTTTCCTCCAAAAATTCACCTTATATATTCATATCATATTTTAGAAAAACTTTAAGAACAGATAACATGATATAGACACATCAAGCTTATACCTGACTATCTGGAGCATTAAAGAAAACAAAATCTGAGTTTTTTCTTGGATATACCATATATATACATACATATGTATGTATAGATAAGTAATATTTTGTTATTTATTTATTTTCCATTTTTTTTTTTCATTTTGATCACAAATCCCCAAGAAGATTAAAGTTGGATTTTCAGCTTTGTTTGTTTCGTTGTAATATTTTTTGTTGTGGCATTGCTAAACATTGAACATTTGTGAATTTTCATGAAAAATGTAAAGGCTAAGAACATATAAGCTTTAAGAGCAAAAAAAAAATGGATCGACGTCAAACAAGCGTTAAGTTAAATATATGTAGATACTTTACGTGAATATTTAATATTTAAAATTTTTTATTTATTTGTTAATTTACATTATATGTCGATACAATGTATATATGTGTATGTAGATTTTGCATTTAATAAGATTTTATAAATTTCACATTATAAATATAGACTTAAATATAAATGGTAGCTACATTAGAGAAGATTAACACAAAAAGAAAATGTTCTGGCATAAATAGACAATCAAAGTGAGGCTTTATAACCGAGCTAGGAACAAAAAATAATTATGCAAGCCTCCAGTACCTGTTGAAAAAAAAGATATTTTTTAAATACTTACATATACATATATATATATATATATATATATAAATTACATATACTATGGTCAAAGAATCTGTTGTTTTAATATTTAATTTATGTACCTAATATCCCTCTTGTTCATCATAAATAAATCATTTGAACATTTGTTTGCCTAAAAATGTCTATGTCCCGAATTAACAAGCAATTACTTACAATCAGATTGGTTTCGTTTTGGTTGACATAAAATGATATCTCGTAATATGGTTGTGTGAGTGTGTGTGTGTGTGTGTTTTCCTTTATAATGATTAATTATGATATCGTACATTAGGTTAGGTAAGTATACACACAATTATATAGAGGGTTTTCAAAATTTCATACAAGTACATATACCTTATTACTATTAGAATAGCCTAAATAAGCTGTCCGGTAAATATTTTGTTTACCAAAAGTGTATAATTCATGTACAATTAATTATATCTACCAAAGTACCAAAGAAGTTTATCTTCTCGTAAATGGACATAATAGAAGATATTAATAGACAGCAATTGTAGAGATTAGTGATAATAATTAACAAATTGAACGGAAAAAGGTTAATGATGAAATAATTTGCATAAATTATTGAAATAATAATTCAAATTATCCTAAGTCAATTCCACCCAGTTCAAAATTAATATAATCAAGAATTCAATTATTATTATACGAATAAATTATTTAACTTAATTCGATAAATTGAATTGTCTGAAATGTGAGTTATTTTATGAAAATTGATAGTCCAATTACAATTAATAACTCTATATAATATCGAAAAAGTTTATATATCAACAATAACTTATTCTGATCCTTTAACTATAGACGACCCTAAAAATGACTAAGTAGTGCCCGTCTATAAAAGTGTGTATTATCCAATAGGCATAGTAGGCATTGTGGCTAGAACATACAGAGGCCTACGGCGATCTTAAAACGGTCCTTCGTCTATATACATACAATATTACAGTTTACAGGTTTGTATTTAATATTTATCTACCATAACTGAATATATTTCAAATAATAAAAGGGAAAGTTTAATATAAAAATGATAAATATATTATTCTGTATTCAAAATATTACTGCCGTATAAGTAGGTACATATTTATATTATATTATATGTACAAAGTCAAAAATCAGTAATGTTTATAACTTACAACGAGCTAAAAAAGGAGAAAAACAAAAACAACAAAAAAATCCTTATGTATATATGCATTATAAATATTTTACATAGAATAAAATAAAGGGAAGAATTTAAGTGTACATTATGTAGAAATCTAAAACAACAAAACTTGGTGATTTCATTAAAATTGTATAAATACTTTCTTATTATAGGTATATTTCTGGAAAATTTATTCACGAGGCGTATTCCCTGTATAAGAAAAAATCCCACGGGAATATTTTCTATGAGAAACGAAAATCTCAGGAATTTAGTATTGTTATTCATAAAAGCCTATTGATACGCCTCTTTAAATCTGAATATCGATTTTGTTAGATTTATTTTTACATGCAGTATAATTTTATATATGAGGGCATCTGGTGGAGGTCGAATGTACCTCAGGTTCAATAATGGGTTATTTAAAAAAAAGGCAATTTTGAGATAATTGAACATTTCATTTCTTATCTCATCTAACATCGCACAATTTCTGAGCATGAGTTAAATAAGAAATGTCTGGTTGTAAAATTGAAATTTGGAAATAAATTAAAATGTGAAACTAATTAAAAAGTTACGAAAATTATCATAAAATCAACATTTTTAAGCTACACAAAATCAATAATTCACTTTTTTTAAGATGTCCTACTATTGAACTGGGGGGTGCGAAATAACATATTACACATATAGAATCGTTGTTGAACCTATGTAGGTGCAGGTAGATACGTTCGCGGTAGATACGGTACAACGTGGTAGATACGTTCCTAGAAAAGACCTAGAAAAGACCGCGTTATAGAAACAAATCCGGATTATCTGAACCGCGTTGCAGCAAAAACGCGTTGTAGAAGTACCGCGTTGTAGTGGGCCTACCTGTACTTGTTCTTTTAAAACGAAGTTATCATGTAAATCTAAATGATTTAAAGATTATATGGTTAATTTGTGTAACTCCATTTTATATTACATAATTAAACATTTTTTTTTTTTTGAACTAACTAACTACATAAGTACATATATCTATATTCTTGGTGATTATTTTCGCCTTGTTAGGGCAGTTTCAAAATGTCTAATTTGCTACGCTCCTTAATATAATAATATTGTTTTTTTTATTTAATTAAGTATTGGTTCTTTTCTTTTATTTATGCAACCTAGTTTTGGAATAATATTTTCTCATAAAAAAGTCGATATGACAAAAAAAACGTAAATATCTCCGGAAGCTTTTACATACATATCACCTTAACATTTTTCATAAACCCCTCCTCTGTCCTTAAGCCTATGTTTTTGGAATACAAGGTGAAACTAGTCTTTATCTATATTTTACTGACGAAAAGTTAAAGTATTATGTTGAAGAAAGTTTGACCCGAATATGACGCTTGCTTCAATTTGCCATATAAAATTTTCCAATAACAAGTCCACGTACTTTTTTCTTTTTATAAATATATTTGTCAAATCTTATAGCTCTTTTAGTTACATATAAATAATGCAATTATAAATGCAAACAAACAAATGAAAATGATTAAGCCGGTCGTCCACTGTACGCGTTTTCGTACGAATTGCGTTGGTCACAAATGTGTCGATTTTATACAAATGATCCGGATCGGAAACACTAAAATCCATTAAACATCGTCCACTGTATCCGATACAATTTGTGTGTTTTTATCACAACTGCGAACTATCCCATTTTAATGAGATTTTTCGTCCGAATTCGTGCGAGTTTTGACACAATTGCTCCTATGATATTTAATTCGGACAACTTGTGTTTTGGTTTTTTTTACGACTACGAATAATTGTATTAATATTTCGAAATCGTTATTTATGGACGGATATCAAACCAACATATGCGAATTGTGACGAATTTGTCACATTACTGTAAAGCGCCTTAGAAATGTTTAATTATGGAATCTTGAGTCTAAAAGTTTAAAATGTAATTTTCTCATTATTGATGTTACTTTCTTTACTTAAAGCCAAAAAGCTTATGTATAAAGCTTTTAAAAGAAAAAAATGTAAGATACACAATATAAAAAAAAACACTGTCTTCAACGAATTTAAATATGCTCCTTTTTGTCGTTTAAATTTAATTCTTTTCATGGGAATTTCGATTTCATTTAATCTTCGTTCCATCTACATAGATACATTTTATCTACATTAAATTCTTAATAAAAGCACGTTAAACTTAATTTTGTAATCATTTGCTTTAAAAGGTTTAAATTTATAGACGATTTTCGAAAATTAATAACTTTTAGCCTTTCGAGAATAATTAATTCCCTTTGGGAAGCTTTCATCTTAATTTTTCGGCCCGCTCTTTTTTTCAGCTTAAACTCAACTGTTATTATGGTACGGAATCAAAAGTAAGGGCAAGTAAACCAAATGGGAACATCCTAGAAATAAATTTTTATTAGAAAAATGCCCTTTTTTCTTTGATATTATTGATCTTTATAGATTTCTTATGATTTTGATTATTATATAGCCTTTATTACCCGACTTTTTATTAAATATAAAATATATTCGGTATACGCATAAGGTCTATATAAGCATTTTGGCTAAACCTTTCTATATATACATATATACATATATAATGTATTATTATATAGGTAGTATAGGTATAGTTTATATTTGGAAAGGAGGTTGTCTTATAAAAAATGATGAAGGTGTAAGAGCAAGTTCATGGAATGATTTTAGAATACCTCATGAATGAATCTGACATTAGAGATCAAGTTTCTAACATGTTTATTTAATAAATCGTCCCTTTTATGATATTCTTGGCTTTTGCGTGTTTTTCAGAAAAATATTTTTTGTATATTACGTATCCATACAATATACAACATAGATACAGATATAAAGGTACGTATGTATATGTAGATTGAAATGATATAAAAGTTATAAAGGATCGTAAATAAATTGAAATTTTATTAAGTAGATTGTTGATATTTCACAATTCGGGGGATATAATTAGATATCAAGTTTACTGAAAATTCTAAAATAGAATAAATCAGCCTAATATGTGTAACTGTGTATACACCTATAAGGGGAAAAATTTGAGTTGTAAATTAAGAATACAACAAAAATAATGAAAAATAATGAATTATCATACATTCCATTAACGTACATATGTATATAGGTAGCTACCATATTGAAATCTCTAAATTAAATTGTTAAAAAAATACAGAATACAAGCTGCCCTATTTTTATACAGAAGTATTTCCAAAACGTTGAAGAAATAACTTAGCATTTAATTCAAACATAACAGTTTCTATTTAATCCCACCATACCAATAAACTTGGCAATATTCATGAATTTAAATTTTTCTTTTTTCGTTTTTGTTTCACGACATGCATCACGCAATTTCCAATTAATTCTATTGTTGTTCGGTATATGTAACACAGTTACATGACATGCAAATTTCCAGTGATATTTTAATATACAAACAAAATGCTTTTTGCACGAAGGTATCGGAAATATTATTTAATTAACCACCATCTTAAAGTAAATTTATTTAATTTTGATACAGAAAAAGTAGCGTTCACTGATTTATAAATTAAATAGTAACATTTCTTCTATGTGTATGTGTACTTGTTTATTATCTATGACTTTGTTCGCGTCTATTTTGTCTGTACAACAACAAAATATTGAGTAAATTGAATAGCACAGAAATTACATACAATTGATTGTAGCGCCATAACAGCTAGTCGCGGAACTTATTCTTCATTTTTTTATTCTCTATCATTTTTGTCATATTCATTTTTTCCGTAAATCAAATATTTTTTGAGTAAATGCTTAAAACCCTAGAAATAACATCAAATTCCAACCCCATAACGCTAGATCGTGGAACTTTTTGATCTATGATTGAGATCTTCATTTTTATATTGTCTATAATTGGTTTCATATTAATTTCTTTTGCATTTCGACTATCTTTCGAGCAAATGATATAAATTAGGTGCACACTGTTGGTACCACAGGCTCCCCTATACATAATTCGATTTGGTCCAAAAACAATAGATATTTTACTCTAGGAATAAAATACAAACTGTCGAAATTTCAGCTTTCTAGCTTTAGCCGTTTAACCAGAATCACGGAGCACGGATCACGGACGGACGGATATGCATATTTCGACTTAGAATTTCACGAGAATGACAATTATTATTAAGGGACGTTACAAAATCCGTACCAAAGTTATAATACCCTTTGATTAACATCATACGGGTATAAAAATATCACATGCTTAATTCCTTGATTTTGAGATGGCATTTTGTCTTTCATAAAACTATTATGGCCATAAAATGCTTGGCAAATATAAAACTAATGAAAATAAAGTACAGCATGTGAGAAGAATAATTTTGATTTATTAGCACTACTTTTATTGTCTACTTCCTTATTCTTTATAAAATATGAAATATATGTATTTATACAGAGTATCCTTTTTGTTATATGCTTGCAATACGACTTTCAGAAAAGTTCTCTGCAAACTGTAAAAACTGTCTAGCTGATGATATACGATCAGAGAACATTAAAAAATTTGTCATAAAATTAAATTGTAAGACATTTCCATTATTTTTGCAACGAATGGAAACATTTTTTAACTGTACAATAAAATTAGATTTTGTAACAATTTCACAAATGCTCTTGGAAGTGTTGTAGTTATGTAGGTAATTTATATCAAGTACTAATTTGTATTGTACATATATCAAAAGATTATCTAGTTAGAAAAAGAATGTAAAAACAAATTTCAATAGAAACCGCATCAGTGATGTTATCTAAACTCTTGAGTGATTTTTTGATTTTTCTCCCCTTAGTTAGGAATATAGGGATGCATATACATAAAGGTATACGACATTGTTACAGAGGAACATTTTATCAAAATAACTTTTTATGTTCCTTCTACAGAGAACTGTTTTGTTGAATGCTAAAAAATGATTTATCATTAAACTTTTCACATAACTATAGTAATAAATTCTGTGCGAACGAATATATAGGTCTGGATTTCATACAAATTTTCAGAAAAAAAAACATTAAAACAAATTGGCAATTAAAACTAAATCTACACCATCATTTTCTTTTTCTTTTTTACATACAAATCCCATTAAAGTGTGTGATGCGCAAAATTTGTTATGGCAGATCATTTAAGTCCTTTTTTTCTGGAATTACACAGCCTAAAATTGTATCACGTTTTTTGGCAAAAAAAAAAAAAAAAAATTCGTGTAAAAATCAAAAAAGAAATCTGTTATGCCGCAATAGAGAGCGTATTGTTCAACATTGAATAAAGTAAAAGTTAGGGGTTTTTCTGTAAACATCATTGAGATTTAGATATTAGGCGGTGTTTAATGGTCATACTGGAAAATTAAAAAAAATCCCTTAATATATATAAAGTCTAAATATTAGGAAACAAATATTTTTCTACAGGGATGAACACTGCAGTGTTAAAAGAAAAACACTTTTTTTTAAAAAGTTTTAAAATTAATTCTTTTTATTTTTAAGTAAATATGCTGTACCTACAGTATGTACTTATATTTTTTTATGTTATTCTTTAGTATACAACAATATTAAGTTAATGTATTAAAAATGTAAAATGAAAAAAAATTAAACTCTGCAGCGAGTTTAAATTGAATGCGAAAACCATTTTGTATAAAATATTTTTTATCGCAACACTTCAACGACAAACAATAAAGCAACAATGTCGTGGACTGTCGAATTTGTTTTTGACACGACATTATTTCATGCATGGTGGTGATTAGTCAAGTATAGGTATAAAAGTTTGTTTACAATGGTTCACATTTAGCTCATTAATTTTTAATTGTTTACAACCATGATGGCAGCTAATAAAACTCCATATATGGACAAGTTTTGTTATTTCACCTCATATACTAACCTTTGTTCTTAATATTGTAACGATTTATGTTTTCTTTGTGTCAAGGTGTATTGCACAGCATGTCCTATCTTAAATTCGGCGTTATTAAATATAAATAAATTATTACCTACATCATAACATTTCGTATCTCACATATTTATACACCAATCGAAATTATGTTCAACTTGCGTTATTCAATTGACTGAACCTTTTTGTATTTCGACCGCCATCGCCATAGGATTCATTCAATTTTAATATAAACTGTAATCTCTGTAAGTTCATACCACCGTATAATTTAAATTGCTTTCCGCCCTTCACTATTTACATTCATGTTTTTTTGCACACAGCGTGTAGCTTTAATATCGCTTAACACAATTAGAAGTAAATTTTTTTTTTTTAAACGCAGCGTTTATATATTGTAAAGTGTTTAATTTACCTTAATGAGACTAATTTCATTATTCCTTTATAAAAAAAAATTTAAATTTTAAATTGATTTATCTGTATTAGAGTTTACATACACCTCTAGGTATCTTAAAAGGAATAAAGCTTAATATGAAGATAAAAAAAAATTAAATATTGGAATCAATAGTCCTCACGAGCCGCCACTGCTGACAACTGCTCCAAACATATACCTACCTATATCTACTGATCACAAAGAAAAAAGAAGAAAATACAATTTTTTTTCAGCAAAGATATTTCTTTTATCATATTCTTATGACAAGAACATTGTTGAAATGAACATGGCTGGCAAATCAATTGTTATTTGACAACAGGCCCTAACAACAATTTTTTCAAAAATGATTTTTTTAATGAAATCTTGTAATTTTGGATATTTTACACTATCTCTGGCATCATCAATTTTTCCTGAAAGTTTTAAAAATGAGGTCTAGGACCTTTTGTCAAATAACCATCGAAATATAATTCTTATTTACTAAGTATGTCTTTCCCCTTTTCCACTGGGTGGTGCAACTTTCTTATATTATTAGTGTTTTCTCAGCCAATACTTTCCTTTTTGTTTTGGACTTTTACACAAGAATTCAACAAAAACAACACACTGGAGGAATTTTTGTAGTCTTTCTGATCAGTGTTTTTTTCTTTCGGAATTTGTTCGTCAATAATTGCGCGCATCAAATTTGACATTCCTAAGATGAAATATATGTAGGTCCTTGATTACGAAATACATATACCTACCTACTATTGATACCCTCGTGATATTATTTAGGAATATAAAGATTGACACGAAAATATTGTTCTTTTATTAAAAATTGGATTGCTACGTTCTCTTGCTATACGAATACTTGCGTTAAGAATTTCATTCTTCCTATAATTTATGTAGCTTTTTTCAAATACTGATATTTTTTGAATTTTTGTAACAAATCTATATCTTCATATAAGAAAATTATGTATATGTTTGCCAGAATTTAAATGATTTTGTAGCAACTGTGAATAATACTTCAATAAAAAATCTTTTCTATCATAAATTATTTGATTTGTTTATTTTTGCAATATTGTACTGTGTTTCTATTTATGTTATGTTCCTGTCGGAACACTTAGGTATGTATGTTATAATCAGCTATTTTTCACATGAAGTATTACATATATTTATATGTATGTACCATTGGATATGTAAAGTTTAAATACGAATTGTTTGAAAAGATGATGAAAAAAATGTTATTTTCTAAGAATTCGCATAACATTTTTTTCTTCGAAAATTGCTTCATTCCTAGAATTGAATTTAATATTTATTGATGCACTTTAAAGGAATATCAAAATATCCTTTTCCACTAAATATTGTATATATAGAATAATGTATAGGTTATTTTCAAGCTTAAACCTTTATACTGTATAGCTTATAATATTAATAAAAATAAAAATAAAAGCATACAATAGGCTTTTCGTTAAAAGATTTCGACAAAAGTTCTACTACCTATGTAGCTGTAGCTCAAAAAATCCGTTCAATCCCATATGCATTATATGGGTCAAAGCTAGATTAAAGCTCACAGTTCTGTTCTTTTTATAGAAAATCTTTGTGTACTGTGAAAGTGCTCGCAGCTAATAAATAAGGTGTTTTAATCATAAATTTGAGACATTCTTAGCATATTTGCGTCCTTTTTGTTGTTTTGTGTGTGTTGTTGTTGTTATACATTTGGTAATGAAAAGAAAAATGTCTACTATACTAAAAATGTTTTTGTTACTATCATTTTATACATTACTTTAGTACGTGAATTAAATATATATAGAAAAATTGTAATGAAAATTGGTTGGTTTATTTTACCCTTATGAATGGTACGGCAGCGCTATTGTTTGTTCTTTGTCTAAAGTATAAATAATATGTTTATGAAGTTCTCAACCCCAAGCCGATATTTATGGAAAGGATTTTCACTATGTAGGTATAGGAGAAAATTCTATTTACCCAGATTTGTGGACTATACAGCAAATGTTTGTACCCATAAAACACCAAATCCGATTAATATTTTACCATGCTCTGTTAGAACTTGGTTTGACTTTTGAGAGCTTATTGTTTATTACACGCTGAATTGGTTAACCCTTGTATCATGATGATGACATGTTGTAATTAATAACTGACATAATACTTTTCTATACTATAGTATAATTAATTGAAAGTATTGTTATACTTAGATGTAAAATATATATATACGTAACAATTCATATAAAATTTTCAAATTTACATTTTTCTTCCATTTTCTATTTTTTATTTTATTTTTTTGTATATGTACAATATTTTTGAAATCAATTTTTTAGTATTTTACACTAACCGTATATGTGCACTTGTGCAGTTACGCTGTCTATTGGACTCAATATATCGTTGGTTTACAAGCAGAATTTCCATTTTTTCGAGTTTTTTATACTAAATTTATTCATTATAGCCAATTTTATACTCTTAGGCGCAATTTGATTGCTTATTAAAGTCAATCGAGACTTATATAGTACAACCAGAAATCCCTGAGTTGTTTTTTGATTTAGTGATTGATGCCTTTAGTAGTAGTAGTACTACTAAAGCGAGAAAAAAGAGTAATTTTAAGAGAAACATTAAATTTTCGGCCTACTGAAAGACAATTGGGAGGTTAGGTTTCACAAAATTTTCAAAACCGCGTCATATGAAACTGCAACCCCGTTGTACAAAGGACGTCCACAATTTCAAAATTTCGTTGTAGCGAAATCGCGCTATACAAATACTGCGTTATTATGAGGGACTCCTGTACTTTTTATTTTTATTGCTATAATTAAATAGATATATGAATTTAGTATTTTTATATTGAGAGATTTAATACCATTATTAATCAATGTCAACAAAATACATATATAGATATACATACTAGCTTTAGTACCCGGGTTCGCCTGTCGTATAAATTGAACATGCATATACCCAAAGTTTGGATGAATTACATAAAAACCAGATTGGAACATTTTTTTCGTTTCCAAAATAAACCCAAAAGGCTCGTCAAAAAAAAAAACGAACAAGAAAAAAAAATCCTGAAAATGTCAGTATACTATCCTGATATAATCAAGTTAACGTTGGCTGGTTATAATGTAATTAGTTTAATTGCCCAGAGTCGTATGGCAACCATAAATATTCTACGGCCACAGACAACTCCAATTTAATTTATTTTCTCTGATCTCCGATTTGAATATAATTTTATATGTAGAGGGTTAGGTATAAAACTCACTTGAGATTTTAATCAATAAAACATTTAATTCATGTTGGGCTTGGGGGAATGTATTTTTTTTATAATGTGTGCCATAGAGGTTAGAGGATCCATATATATATATATATAGGATCCATAAAGGTTAAGGATATTATAAATAAGTATTATATGAGAAATAAAAATCTTTAAATAAAAGTATCCGACATATACATAAGTAATGTTGTAGATTAGGAAAATCTTTTATTATGTCTGTAATTTAGTCTTTTTTATAGTCTATTTAAAAGCTTAATTATAGCTTTTGGAATGACATATACATTTTGTTTACTGATTTATTTGTTTCTTTTGCGGCAAATTGTTTTTTTTTAAATAAATAATATATTTATAAATTGTTTTAAATAAATGTTGAGTCTTGGTCTTGTTCTTGCAATCAGACGGGAAAAAATAAAATAAATTTCTCATTTAATAAGAATGAATAAAAAAAATTATTTGCTATTTTATTTTAAACTTGAAGTCATAAGAAATGGAGTAAAAATAAAAAAAAAACTAGTGATGAGCAAACCCAAGACTAACACCACAGCAATCTTGGTCTTGCACATTAGATCTTGGTCTTGCAATGTGTGGAAAACCTAGACTGCAAGAGCAAGACTGATTTTACTCATTACTATATACCTATTGGTATATAATAATTTACATACATACCTATTCTCATTTACATATTTTTTCTTAATTCAATTTCTGTGCCACTTTAACTTTAACTATGTTGGATTTTCAAAATAAAATACAAAAAAAGAAGAAAAAATAATTCAAAAGTAGTTAAATAAATATTGGTGTAGAGGGAAGAAAATGGTTACTTATTTTACATAGAAAGCTTCGCAAAGAAAATACTACAATATTTATGTGTTGTCTATTGGTTTTATTGTGATTTAGGCTAAATTATTCAACATTCTTTTGAAGGTGAAAAGCAACCAATAAATTATCACAACAAAAAAAAAAAATAGAAGGGAAATAGAATTGATTCTTTGTGAAAATATTTTCAATGAATAGCAAGAAATTTTCTAGACGTACATATTCGCACGTCAATACGTCTTTTGAACATAGAATTTACTATATGTAGGTTAGTATAAGTATATAAGCTTTAAAGTTTTGTAACTATAAGGAATATTATCGACATTATATTGTACATACATCATACGGTAATTCCTTTATACAAAGTAATATGAAATGAAATGAAATGAGGAGAAAAACTTTGTAAATGTTAGGACGCTATTAATCTAGCACAAAAACCGTTCAAGCTTATGTAATCTGTGGATAGTATCTATGGAAACAAAGTTAACTTTAATACTTCTTACTCTATTTATTTTATCTTCTTAAGCTATTTATGGACATTAGAAATACATTCTGAAATCTTTAATCGCGGTTAACATTAGTTGTTTGGTAAATATTTTGCTTCTTTTTTGGTACTGAAATGTAGAAAAAAAAATTAAAATACTGCAACAATAATTTGTTTTAGAAGCAGTTTTCTTATGACTCTCCAATTCAAAGTTAATATTTCAACTGATAGTGTTACCTATCAAGAATATGATTCATCAATAAAACTTCTATAAAATTTAATACGACAGCAGTATTTTCTGCGATGATTTTTAATGTTGAATGGTTCTAAATGGTAGACGTAGACATTTTATTTTTGTTTACCATACATTAAGGTAAGCTCAAACTTTCAGTTAATAACATAAGTTTCTGATTACAATTTTATAGCGGAACAAATAAAATTTTATTTCTATCCAACTTTGTTCTTAAGTCACGAAAGTGACTGCATGGATGACTGCACAAGTGCACAATGTGATAATCCATTGAGACACATAATAAAAGTTTTACACTAAAAACGTATTACATAATTGAACACATTCATACTTATTTCTTGCTAAATCAAAATTCATGTACCAAGAAATAGCACTAGAAACATTGCACGACTATAACTTTGAACCAAAAGTATATTACATATATTATGTACGTACGTTGTACGTATAGCAACTATATGTAAGTAGTTCTAACATGTTTATAGAAAACTTACGTTCTTATAATGGAGAGATTTGGAAACTTTGCAATAATTTTAATGTGTAAAGATAAGTTTTACAAAGTTCATGAAAGATTTTGGAATATTTTCGTGGAGAAATCAGAAGAACGTTTTTATGCATATAAAGTTATTCCAAAGCAATATGTCTTTGTCATTTAAGAAATAAATTATGTCGAATCGGTTATAAGATAAAAAATGTAGAAATTTTGATTTATTCATTTTGGTATGGTTTTACTCCTTTTATTTTAATAGATTATCTAATACATCAAGCCATTACCTTCTAGATATAGCAGAGCGTATTGTAGACGACGGTATTTTTAATAGTGACGTGTACGATATAGTTATTATTATTGAATTTTATATAGTTTAATATGGTTAGATTTAAATGCATAAAAACCTTAAAAAACTGCTAGAAATATTCATCTAACATCAAATTAATAAATATTTATTTATTTGTATGATTTTTAAATCAAAGCTGGTCAAAAAGTGAGCCAATATCGTCAGTCTGGAGTCTTATAAGACTTTGACCAAATAATAGAGGAACATTTCGCGAACATAATCTGAAAAACTCAGTTTTCTAGTTTCAAGTTTTGTTTTTCTCGAAATTTGTATGCATTTAAATTTAACCATATAACATCACATAAAATTCAATATTAATAACTAGTTACTAGATTGTACATGTCGTCATCGTCTACAGCTTGGTCTGGTATATCTAGAAGCCAATGACCAAGCATATTTTTCTTGTTGTTCATATATTCTTTGTATATGTGTAAAAAAAATACTTTTTCTCTAACAATATATTATATTTAATAATTCAACGTTCAAAAATACAACTTTTAACTATAGTGTAACTTCACTGATTTGACTGATTGATTTGAACTTTTATAAAGTTACAAGCGGCCAACGACTTCTGAGAGAGAGAGAGAGAGACATTATGAACCGAATGCGGAGAACTTCTTCTGAACTGAACGAAACATCGTTGCCAACATCTTCTAAATGATAATAATCTTATTTCAAACGACGTACGGTAATGTGCAGTGTATGTGTAAAGGATTAATGTTATGATCTTCAAGCTATCATATCAGGTGCGTACATTTGTTTAACAATAAACATATTCTAGCGATTCTTAGTACTTTATTCTTTGTTGGAGATCATAGCTCTCTATTCGGTGGAGGTGAAACGAATTTTATAAAAAAGACATTGTCAAAAATCAGTTATTGTATTTCCCAATTCAAGGAAAATGTATTTGATACGTAAGAAGTTATGGGTATGTAGGTAATATCATACATATGTACTTGACAGAAAATAGTATAAATTAAGGAAAATTGCGAAAACGCGTTCCTATTTACGAAAACTAATTACTTCTTATATACATATCTGAATGTCTAAATGTCACAATTGTTAAGAAAACTGAACAAAATTCAACTCTAAGCAAAACGTTATTCTCCTATTTTGAAAATGTGGCTTCAATAAATGCCAGTTATTATACTGTTTGAGTAATTTGAGCTTTAATTAAAATTTGCATCCAGACTTTAATGAAGGGTGGGTTCTAACTTTTGTGGATTATAATATGAAGAACATAATATATCTGTATATAGTATATATAGTAGGTTGATATCAAAGAAGAATTCTAAATCCACAAAATATAAAATCAATATTTTTATCAACACTTTTATACGTGATACCATTATGTTCCGTTATCTACTTTTAAACCGCAAGTAATCTGAAAGAGTAAAAATAAATTAGAGTGATTTTAACTCTATGAACTGGGTCAAAGATGACAACAACAACAATAACAATAATAATAACAAATAGGATCTTTTCTGTTTATCGTTTACAAAGAAGGTCTATAACAATGCTAGTTAGCAAATGGAAAATAATTTTAAATAAAAGTCAATTCTTTGTAACATCGTTCGTCGAGACATCGATTTTATTCTTCATTTCACAATTCTTCGTAATATAATGGTTCGTAAGCATAATTCTTTGTGAATTCAATTTTTGATAATTCAGATCTTTCTATAACACAATTCTTTGTAAAAAGAAGTTTAGTCGAATCCTTGTGCAATTTTTTTGTACTTTAGAGTAAAATATTCCTGTTAAATTTAGAATATTTCTTGTATCTGGGCAAAATATTATTTTAAAGAGGTTAAATATTTTAAAAAATGGAGCAAATTTCTTCTAAATTCATTTGATATTCAGAGTAATACTAAATTGTTAAATTTAAATACAGAACCAATATGACATTGTTTTTATATTTAGTTTGCCAAAACTATATTAATAATCTAAACGAAAAAATAAATTCCTTTTTTTTTAACTTACACACACGTAATATTAGTTACATACATTTGTATAGCTATGTATGTATACGAGTATATCGTTTTTCATCAAATCAGTATTGAAACTTTTCTAACCGGATTACGATAGCTTATATATTTTCAGTTCAATGGAGAGATTGAAACTTTTTTAATATTAATTTCGTTTAACATTCAAGGAAATACCTTCGTAAAGAGAGGCAACATTTTCACATTATTGTTTTGCGAATAATAAAGATTTAATGATTATTCCATAAATCTGCATTGTTCAACAGAAAACTGGAGTTGACTTTCATATATACATACCTAAATATATAGTAGAACGATGGTGGTGATAATTTTATTTGGCTTTATTAGAACAGTCATGGAATTAGTGAAAATGAAGAGAAATTACACCAATGTTAGTTACTTAAAAATCTATTTTGAGTTCATAGTTTAGGTGGTAACATTTATAGATATTATTTTCCTCTCTAATTGTGGATATCTTAAAGCTACATAAGTTCTTCTCATTCTAATTAATTAATTGACATACCTTATACCTACCTACTTAAATATATAATAAATTAATTAAACACAATTTCTGCACAAAATGATCCGAAACCTTGATATCCCTAAATAACAAACAAATTATGTCCAAATCCTTTGGGCTATGTATCACAATCTCCAAAGTGCTCTTGACATGTTTTCATTTCAAATCTAACATTATACATCTGCACAGTCATTATAAATAATTTCACTGTCATAATACAGTGTAATTTGCAATACAATGCAAACCATATATATTAGGGTGGTCCAAAATTACATGAGAAAATTAAACTTTTAAAATTCAAAACTCATACCCTCTAATAAGTTTTATTTTATGATAAATGAAGAAAAGCACTTTAATTGAGCATATTTTCGTCAAAATTATGAAAAATCTTTGCATAATTCTATGAAAAAAGTGGTCTGCGCGACCCCTAAAGCTTAATCGATCAGATTAAAATTTTTTGTAGATTTTTTTCATAATAAAATAAAACTGATTAGAGGATATGCGATTTGAATTTGCGATTTTTTGGACCACCCTAATATATACATATACATATATGTATTATGTACTTATTAGGTATATCTAAGGAAATAAACATAAACATTGTCCCTGTTTGGATTAGAACACCATTACATATGTATAACCATGATAAGTATCCTTTTCTAATAAATAACATTGTTAGGGATGAAGAAAACATTTTCTTCTATCAAAAAGGGTCACGCTATACCCAACCGTTCTCCATCAATATAATACCTCTATAAGAAGGAAACTTTTCTTATTTCATTTGTTGTTAGTTTAAAGAATAAAATAGTGATATTCGTACCATTCTTGTCCTTTTTACGTGTTATACTTAGGAATAAAACTTCTAATTTTCTCGTATTACAAAGTTTTTCAATAAAAATTAGATATTTTTCATTAAAAAAGTTTTTTGTTTTCTCACTGTATGATTTTATTTTGTATACAATTTTTAATCAGAAAATTACCCAATTTTAAAATATCTCAGTTAATTCCAAAAATCAGTTATTTAGTCAAAAAATCACTCACATAACTTTTGATTGAAATTTTTTTATATTTTGTTTTGAGCTTTGGTTTCAATAATTTTATAGAAAATGAGTAAAGGCGTAAATGGGATACAAAAAAAATAAATATAAAATTACTTGATGATTTTCATAATTTTTTCGGACAAAACTGAATTACTGTAATTCAAAATGATATAAAGAATTAAAAAAAAAAAATTCCAAAATTACCATATAGAGATTTTTCATGGCTCAGCGACAATATTTATAAATTCTCATTGCGTAGACCCGTTGAGTCTAGTATAAACATAAAAATAATTTTTTTAATTTTTAAAGTTACAAATAATGATTATAAGAGCACCGGTACAATTAAACTTAATTATAAAAACTAATCATTGTGTTTTTTAAATAAATATTATTGGACATTACAAAATGAACATTTCGTATAATAACGAATTAGATCAAATCACATTAATATAGCTTAGAATCAACCTAATTTTATTATGTTCCGGTTGTAGATAATATTGTAACCTACTAATGTTCATCTATCTACAATTCTACATAGATACGAATAATCTCGTAAATGATTCTTGGTTTAATTTGAAATCTAATTGCAATTGTGGTAACTGAATTTGTATCAACGTCCACGATGTCAATTGGGACTTATTATTTTATACTCTTCACCGCACAAAGGATAATAAAACTTTATAATTGGAAAATGGAGTAGTGACGTGTATGTTCGATCAAATTTAATTAAATATTTAAGTAAACACTGATATGGGAATAGGAATAGCGTTAAAAAGTGTTTTTATAAAAAATTATTCAAACACCAAATAGGATAAAAAGGACTCAATTGAAATGCAAATTACAAAACACGTATTAACATGATTTAGGTATTTACATAACAAAACCAGTAAAGAAGAAATAATTGGCTACGTCGATTATAATATACCCGTATGAGTACTTGTTTATTGTCTACGCTACGACTTTTTTCCTGTCTATTTTGTCTGTACAACAAATATATGTACATATATTGAGTAAATTGAATACAAATAAACATACATACATACCCTAGAAATAACAACAAATTTATTGTAGCCCTATAATAGTAGATCGTGGAACTTTTTGGTCTATGATTGAAATCTTCATTTTTGTAATCTACATAATTGTTGTCATATTAATTTTTTCTACATTCCGACTATCAATTGAGTGAATGAATAGGTGCACACTGTACCACAGCCTTCCCTATATCTTGTCCGATTTGCTTAAAAAACAATAGTGTATTGTAGGACTATATAATAATAAACTGTCAAAATTTTTTAGATTCAGCTGTTTAGCCGGAATCTTGATCACGGACGAACGAACATGCATATTTCGATTTACTATTATTATTATGACTACCTATTATTAATTGAAAATTTAACACGCAGCTCTATAAAAAGTGTAATCTATAATTTACCTTATCACATGTCGTGATTGTTTGTTTTTATCATTATTTACTATTTCTAACAATTTAGTTTAAAAAGGATTTTTTCTTATTCCATCTTGAGAAAATCATGTGAAAAAAAAAATTCTAAACACGAATTTACCATAAATTACCAGCCAGCTGGTCCTGTTTTCAGAAAGCTTTCAGTGGTATCTTAAATTAAAGCCTATATGTGTACGTAGGCGAAAGGTTTTAAGTAATTGAATAGTGATGCAATGCCGCATATGTTTTATACAAAATTCATGATACCGTATCACTAAGATTTTCTTTTTTCTTTCATATATAATATTCATATCATGTTTCGTTGTGGATTATATAGTCAGAAAATCACTTAGAAAAATAACCTGAAAACTTAAGCTTTTGAGCACGTGTTTTAGATGGAGAACATTTTGGTTATGGATTTTGTTGCTTTTTTTATAAATTTAAAATATTTTTTATAGTTTTTATTCTATAAATCAATGGAAGTATGTAATTTAGCAAGTAAGTAAAGTGTATATAGTTACAATTTAATACATAAGTACTATTTAGAAGTATTTACATAATCTTTGTAATTTTTCATGATGTGATTATTACTAAGAGCGTAATAGTAAAAATCCTTCGGCTTCCTAATCCTATTTCTTTTTTTTAAAAATTGTGTCTACTTCGTTCTTCCAAACAAATCTTCTTTCAATCAGATGAGTAAATTTGCATTTGTATTTCATCGCTAATCTCATTCATGTCTTTGAACCAAAATTTTTTTTTTTGTTAATAATTCCCAACAGTGCCAGTAATTTTCAATAAGTGCTTTTTCTGATAATTTTCCGTAAGATATTGCTGAAGATTTTTCTTATATTTAACCATTAGGAGTCTTTAAGTATAGTAATTCATATAAATCTCTAATTATTATTTAAAAGCTTTTAATTAGCTTTGGATTATGATTATTTATTCATATTATAAAAAGTAAAAATTCTAATTTAAGAAAAGATATATACTTTCCAATGATGTATATACGAGTATAATGTATATATATGTGTGCACATACATATATATGTATATAGATACAATTACATTTAAAAGTTTCACTGAATACCAAAAATAGAAAACCAAAAATTTATATAATTAAATACTCCCTTGTTTTTCAAGTGTTCCTTTGTTTTGGAGCTTTTGTCCGCTATTTCATTATGATTAAAAAAGTTTTAGTACTTTTATGTAAATTAAAATTTTTCAGTAATTTTTATTTTTCGGATTTCAATTCAATTATTAATTTTTTTTTTATTTCACGGTCCAAAAAACACATTCATCTCGTTTATGTCCAATTTATCTACCGTGCTAGGGTAAATCAAATAAAACACTGTGCGGTTCTTATATACATATATATATATTTATATATATATCTATTTATACCTAGATATAGAGATAAAAGTAGAATACTTTATATTTACTTTTAAACACCTTTTCTTTATTTACTTATGTACAAGGGTTGTTTGATCTACTATATACATAGTTGCATATATGTACAGTAAATTGTATAACACATTTGTAGTGTTTACATTTATATGTTTTTTTAAAATTATTATTCGTACATACATACATATGTATATACGCATAATAATTCATGGAAGTGTATAGTGCATGTCACTGTTGTTGGGCACATATATTATATGCAAAGCTCTTTATTTCTATGGAATCGCATTTAAAAATGTTTGCTAACTTTTTTTTTTTGAAAGTTCTAGCGAAAATTATGTTTTTAAATATTTATAGAAAGGCATTTTTTATCGCATATCTGGTTACTGATTTTATTACTTTTTAACGAATCCATCATTAATTTTAGCCTTTATGTAGGTTATTTTGATTCTTAAGTACTTATACATATATAATCATATTATTGGCGTGCACAAGAAATATTCTAGTCAGTTCTTAATTATCTTACTTTCAGAACACCCTAATAGTGCAGTGTGAATCATTTAGCCATGAAAGATATTACAAATATACATAAAAAGGAGAAATGATTCATGACTATATTCGAAATAAATGGACCTAACGCTGAACCTTTATGGGCACTTACATATACTTTAGTTTAGTTTAGTTTAAAAACTACATATACTTTAAATACGGGTTGTGCATAGGTAATACAAAAACAATTTTAAATAAAGTTTTATGTCAGCAAATAACAGTTTTGTAAAGAAAAGTTAGTAAAAAATTGATTAAAATATAATTTATTTGTTCAACTTAAAATGAAATCTTAAATACATGTACACAAATATTTAGAAGCAAAAATAATTCCAGACTAGCAAAAAGTTGTCCTAACCACCATCGAGACGTTGAAGCAAAAAGCATCCAATTAAAATTAGTTATGTGTACGAACATAAATAATTCTTAAATTTATTCATTTGGCAAAAATCCCTTTAACATAGAATTTACACAACAATATACCATGCTGATATACAGCTCAGTACCTACACGCTGCGTATATAATAGATTTTCCTCCAAATAGAAAAATTCAATAACCGAATCGTATTATGTACAAAAGCTTTATGATATTTTGATATTATGCTATGGCTCGTTTAGCCTCAAAGTGAAAATATCGAGTGCTGATTTGTATGACAATGACTCTGCACAGTACAGTACACAACATTCTTATCCCAATATATAAATGCGGTATACCTCTAACTATCGTACATATAAAATCGGATTATCAATAATAAAATAAGAGAAAATTCACATAATTTTGAAAGACTGGTTGGGTGACTTTATAAACAACTTTTCTTTGCTGTTAACACTTTTCTGCTAATCGTTTTGTTTACAAAGAATGTTCTTGCAAATGTTTGCAATATACATAACCCCTATAACTGGAAAGTTTAACGGAAAATCGTTGGTTAAATATTTAAGATCATCATGTAAATAAAATGGTAAACATCAAGGACGGTATGCTTGATTTTTAAACGTTGTACAGTTCAGTATATTTAGTTTGGACAAAATACTGAATTCAAAAGTGTTAAGAAATCCGTTCTTGAATTGGTAGTAAAAGTTGTTTATATAGAAATTATACGTGAGTGATGTCCCAAAAGTTTTATAACTATTTATTAAATTTGTGAGAGAATTTCAAGTTCAAGAATAGTAGATATATGTACTGTACATATATGTAGTTATGGTTGTGAAACGTTTGAGATAGTTTAAAGTGCAAAACAGCATGTAAACTTTTGATGTTGAAAATATTAAATTATCAATATCCTTACATACGAGAAAAGTTTTTTAATTTCATTATTTTGTTTTTCACTACATGGAATAAAGTTTCGTCTGAATCGTATCTCTTAAAGATTTTTCAAATCATTTATTGAATAGGTTTGGAATTACTTTTTCTTGTTGTATTTACTGTACTGTATTATAGTAAGACAATAATTTTTTATACCAGAAAGGCAGAAAATAATTCTAATAGCAGTTAATTAGAAGAAAAACGAATTTTGATTAGAAATAACTTTTTTCCTTGAAGTCCTTGAAATTTTATTTTGGAAAAAACTCTGAATATAACATACATATATGCATATTACGTACATATATACCTATTCAGACCAATTTTTTTCAAGCACATTTTTTTATGAAAATGAGTTCATTTCTACTGCATAGAAATAAATACCACCAGATATTAAATCAAAAACGTACGTTTAATGTTTATAAACAAAAATCTGAAACTTTTTTTTCGACAACCTATAAACTATGTACATAATACATATGTCCAATATGTTTCAATAAATGTACTTCTTGATCGAGAATATACACATATGTATATGTATACATAACCTAGTGATTTAATAGAAAACTTCTTGACATTTTATTACCATATAATAACATTAACCTGAATTGGAAATTTATTGACCGAGATCATCATAAATCACTTAACCGAAATTGAAAAATACAAAGTTTTACGCCTATTTATTTCCATGAAGTACTTTTTGGGCTGAAAACACAAATTTAGAAAAAATAAAAAAAAAAAAAAAAACAACATCAAACATCAACAGAGGAAAAATTATCCTTTGGAAAAGTGTTATGTGGAATGAGAAGGGAAAAAGCACAAATCCTATTTTATTGATACTTCAAAGTTTTTTTTTTATTTCGCATTTTAAATGACTAATCAGCAGTAAAAGAAACGTGGGAAACGGAAAAATTGTGCCATTTTGTAATCAATGCGTGCGCTTTAAAAGTGTAAAATGATTATTTGGAAATTAAATAAAACCAATATAAAAATCCTTTCAATCTAATGTACCTACTATATATGTAAATATTTTCGTTTTGGGGATACAATAACCAACACTAATCAACTTAAAATTCATTCCGATTAATGCTCCGTTTAAAACATTTCTGCATAGTCACAAAATAACATTGGAGAAACACTACAGAAACATATAGAAACAAATATGAAAAATGTTCTCGAAAATGGCCAGAAACATAATTCACTATAAGCAACATAAAATAGAAATATTTACTGGATCTGGGACATCAATTTAAAAAAATGTTCCATTTATGGACATTGCAGGTTTACTTGCCATAACCATTTTGTCAATATTGCATAAATAAGGACAAAATATTCATTGGGTCTAGATTAAATATGGAAACGTACATATTGGTTTAGGGAAATGATTATTATTCAACAATGCATTACTTGACTCAGTTTTTGTGTTTAAAAAACAAATTAAAGTTATACGAATATTTTAAAATTCTATCTCTTTTAAAGGAGTTTTTTTAATTCAATTAAATTATATTTTAATTTATTCATTTTTCTAATTTATTATATATTATGCAGTATTATTATCTTATTTTCTTTTTCAATTACATCATAAAAATAATCTTGAATACTTTCTTTCATTCCCAGTCTTTACCACAATACAATTTCTTTTCTACGATTACTATATCATTCCAAGTTTATTTAAATTTGTACCTTTAACCTAAAACATATTTGGAGGAAATAAATGGGTTATAAAACTTTATTTTCTTTTTATGCTACACCGATTCCCTTCTGTATTCTTTAGGGAAATATTATTTGCGTTCATAATAAAAAAAAAATTAAAATATTTTTTACACAAATCAAATTTTGTGATCTGCTTTTCTGATTTCCTAATTTTTCTATTCCTTTTTTTTTGTATGTAGATTATAGCATTGTACGATTCTACAATGTGAACGAATATTTATTTGGAAATAATAAGAAGATGTTTTGCAACCAATTAATAATAATGTTGAGAAAAACTAATTCATTATTATCAATTTATGTATATGTTTGTATACAATACATACATAACTGTGAGCCAAATTACAATAAGGTCTGTGAAACAGACAATTGCTATACAATACAATCATATATTATCTGTTTATAAACTCAAGGTAAGAATTTGTCAAAAGATGTTAATAAATAAGTATACGTACAACCAAAAATTACTTTAAGGAAGAAATTCTCAAAATACATCTGTGACGTTGGCTTATTTTATCTTCTAGAAATGCTCTTTAAAATATTGATTTTGAATTAGAAACAAATGTGAGTGCTTTTTATAGTCAAAGATTTAATCGCGTTTCATGTTCAAAGTGGACTGTTAAATTTATCTTGCCAATAATACACACCTACACTGTAAAAATGTGCATAATTAAAAAACTTACATAAAATCTATAATTGCATATTAATTAAACACAATTAAACAAAAGTAATCTATGAAACTAAGCGGTCATTAAATGTTTATTTTTTTTTCAACGTTACTTAAATACACCAAGTAGATAGAGTGAAGAACTTAAAAAAAATATATTTCACAACATAAATTCATATTCGGAAAAACTCAATCAAATAGGTATAATGACCTTACATCCATCAAGGTTATTTTTTGCATAAAAGTATAAATTTTATGGTTACATTCTTATGAAGATACCTACCGATAAAATACATAACTACATACTGGTTGATGCCAAAATATTATGTTTTAATATTTTAGAACATATTTATTTGAATAATTTTGTTTAAATTGTTCAATAGGTCTCCAAATAATCTCAAGTTCAATTTAATTGAATAACTTTTTTCTTAAAACGGTGTTAAGTAGAATTTTATTCAATATGAACATTTATATTAAAATTATACAAAAAAAAAAAACCATAACTAATTAATGAACAATTTAAAAACCTACGCTTCCGCAAAAATAATCTGACATGCTCGTACCAAACACCCAAACTGCATACTAAGCAAGGCTACCAGGTCAACTATTATTAAAAACTTAAAAAGAAAAAACAAAATTTAAATGTTTTTGTATGAATTTATAATATCACAACAAATTACTGATATGGAAAACGTACTTTTCTTACGTCTAATAATACAATGATAATAAATAAATGAGATAAAGAATGAGAATTTAAAAATAATATCTTAAAATCTATCCGACCAGTGATTTTATAACGTTAGGGTTTATTAACTCGAATGGAGTTTCGAGTGATTGAGAAGAAACTTTTGCTCTGTAACCATCTTTGTCGGCCGTATATTTAACAGCATAAACATTATTACCATCCGTGTATGTATAAAATCCTTGAATTTCAATATACTCGTCTTTTGTTCCTGGATTTTTTATCGTAAGGACTTCTTCTCTTGCTTGACCATCGTCTATTACATATCTAGTTAGAAATAATTTATGTAAATATTACAATATATGTATATCGATGGTTGTTTGACAAAAGGCCCTAACCCTCATTTTTTCGTCAAATTAGTGTAGAATATCCGAAATTACCAGATTTCATAAAAAACAAATTTTCTTAAAAAATTTATGTTAGAGGCTTTTGTCAAATAGCTATCGATATGTAAATATTTATCATATAAATTAATGTCAATTTAGTTTTTGCAAATTTTTTATCAATTTGTGTAAATCGTATCAAAATATGGAGCTTTGTTGTCGACAAAAAATAAATAATATAATTTTATTGCGTGCATCAATTGTTAACATCAATTAGAATAATTCATAATTTTGAGTGTTTAGTAATTTTCTTAAATGTGGTTGAAGATGCCGGCCAAATTAATTTTTATTAAATCACTTTTGATACGAGTAGGTAATTTGCGAACACTGATTTACTTCATACATTATTCATAAAAATATACTCACGAAAATTTGCGTTCATTGTCTGTTGATTCAACAGAGTATTCCTTTAATTTAGGTATTTCAGATTTATCCAGTAAATTAACTTGGTTTACCGGTGCTCCATTAATTGATAATATTGCTGCCAACAAAAAACACACAAATATTTGTGTAAACATTTTTTTTTCTGTTTTATTTAGGTAAATGGAATCACAATAAAACTTTAAAAAAATTTACTACGTATGTATATGGATACTGTGCAATAATATCCATACTGTGGCCCAAATATTTATGAACTTCTGCAAACCTTCGTATGGTTTATATTTATTACATCATTGAGTCATCATCTGTTTTATCCAAAAACCGGAATGGCCATGGTTAATTCTCTAACATCGAAAGTCAATAGCGTTGTGAATTAAATGGCATCCAAATATCTTGGTAAATTTATTTATTCCCAACATTAGGTCTATGTGTATTTGTATACATATGTACAATACCAATTAAGATGTTAAATAATTATTAGTTGGCGAAATAACGTAATGCAATTTTTTATGTAATTTTTTTTTAACATTTTTTTTTGTCGAGTTATAATTGAAAAAAAAAATAACAAAAAAAAAAATTAAAAATTAAAATCTGCACCCTGCAAATGCATTTTATTTTAAAGCCATTGACATAACACACTAAAAACTAATAATCTATAATTTATTCAAATTGATTTTGATTGTCATCATTATCATTTTGATTATGGCAATTATCGCTTTTTGGTTAAAATGTCATATTGGATTTGATTATCTCCTACCATATTCATATCAAATTTGTAGAAAAACGAACATCTTTGAAAACAGCATCTGAGAAATTTCATTTTCGTTTGTAAGGTTAATCTTGAAACATACCTATATCGGAAGAAGTGTTTTAAGATAACTAATAAATTTGAATTGGTTGTTGAATATCTATGTTAAGGTTGTGATTTATGTTTTTTTAATTATTTACGAATTATTGTTGTAAACAAAAAAGTTCTTTTTTGATATGATTTTATCATTTGGATTAATTATGTTAATTAGCATCGTTTTTGCTAATGCAAGACCAGCGGACGAATTAGAACCAGAAGTAAAATTGCTGGACTATAAAAATGAACAAACCGATACAGGAAATGAGTTCAGGTATTTGGTTTTTTTTTGTACATTTTTTATACGTTCTTAGTAATATACTCGTAGTTATTATTTAAAATTCTTGCACTATCTAAAGTTATTTCATAATGTGACTTATTTGTTACATCAATGTTGTGCAATAATATTAATTCACTATCAAATTTACGTATTTTTAAACATGGGTGCGTCAGATATTTTATCTACCTACATTATAAAATTGTAAATTTAATAATTTAATTTTAAAGAAAGTTTTCTCTTATTAACGATCGATATCGGCTTTATCGTCTATTAGGTACTTATAATATGGAAAAGATTCATTCCAATGGGAATAACTAGAAACAATATTACTAGAGTATGAGAAAATAATGTGACTTCCGTATAATGTAATCCGCATTTAATCCGTGACTTATATGTAATGTAATCTGCAATTAATGTTTATATTTAAAAATTGTATGTACACTCTATGTACCTACGCTCCAATTTTACAATGCTCAGTGTCTATTTCATCTAAACTGCGTTCAATGTATAATTAAAATTTTGCAATATGTCCATGTTATAACGCTAAAAGTGTTGCAGCGTAACGCTGTGTGAAATTTATGTTTTCATGGAAAAACATACTTAGTTATTTTTAAATGAAGTCAAATTTTCGCCATTCAACCAACGTTTTTTAAATGAAAGTTTTACCTCATTCCTATATAGGAATTTTATAAAATTGAATCGCAAGGTTGAATATTTTCTTGTAAAGCCAAAATTTCGGTTAGCGCTTATGTACGTTTTGTTTCAACTAATCCGCTAATCAATTCTAAATCAATTCTACATAAGTAAACTTATACTTACTTTATTCAATAACTCCTATAGAGGTTCTTTAATAGAGGTTTTTAAAATTTGCGGCAATCGCTCAGTTCAGTCTGTAGTCGAAAGATAGCTCAGTGTTTTGGTGTGATCAGCGCTATAGAACGTTTTCTTTTTCCAGCTATACAACAGTTGAAAGTGAAAATTGATCGAAAATTACCAAGGTTATAATACCCTATGATTAACATCACACGGGTATAAAAACATCCTTGATGCGACGCACGTCTTAGGACTTCCTTTCTTGTTAATATTACAACAGTTACGAAAAGTTTTCAAATGTTGGTATATTTTATTTGTTCACATGACAAAATATTGAAGCGATAGAAACCCCGACTATAGTATAGTGTACACTATAGTGTATTTTACTATTCGAGCTTTATATACCAAGCTTTTATAGAAATTAACAAACGGTAGAAAACAATATTATATGTAGGTAGGTACTTTGTGAGAAAATGAAAGAGTTGGAAACTTTACCGACATTATGGTGCTACGAACGCTATTTATAATACAGTAGAACCTCGTTAATCCGAACTAATTGGGACTCTAGGTCATCGTTTTTTTTTTAAATGCGCGTCTGCATTATGCAAAGTCTGGTTTGATGAGGTTAGGATTAACGGAGTTCTACTGTATTTTATTTTATATTACCTTATGTTTATTGCTATTATTAATTAGAACGATTAGAATAATTTTTATTTTTTAGAGGTAGAAAGCTTTTCGACGAGTTTGCATTGTGGTCATGGTGTAGTTGTAGTTGTGTTATTAAGGATTGAAAATTAAATTTATTCACAATAAAATGTTATTATTGCCTTACAGTTATTCAATCAATGATGGACAATATCGTCATGAGAAAATTGAAATTATTGGGCAAGGAACTCCAGATGAAGAATTGGTTATAACTGGTGAATACGAGTTTATGTCCGATGATGGAACAAGATATATTGTGAAATATATGGCAGATAAAACTGGATATCATCCAATTATTACTATAATGAAAGAGACGCAACTATTTGCGTCTATTCAGCCAAATGTACTGAAGTCATTAATAGGATAAAATTTTACTTAAAAATATTTTCATGATGTGTAATGGCTTCTATAGTTTTAAATGAATAGATAATATTCATAATACATATATAACAAAGATAGAAAATTGAATTTTTTTTAAAAACTAATATAATAATGCAACTCGAACGTACTACAGTCACTTAACGTGCAATTTTTAAAACAAACATTGAAAACTATTCGTAAATATATAAATAAAATTAAATAATTATGACATTTCAGTTATGCCATCAGTGATGGACAGGTCCGTGAGGAAATACTTAAAATTATGAATAAGGATACAAAGGATCAGGAAATTGTTGTGACTGGCAGTTACTCATTCCAAGCAAAGGATGGAACCACATATATGGTAAACTATAAAGCCGACAAAACCGGATATCATCCATCAGTAACAATGTTTAAACGTCCTGTAGACGTTAGGACAAGACTTTCACCAAATTTAGTGAAGTCATTAGTTGGTTAAATTGATAATTTTAGAGTAAATTGAAGTTTTCCAAAGTTTTCGCAATAAATATTGTTTTCTATAAAATACATTTTATTTGCTAATAAATGTATGTACATACAATAAAATTCCTACAAATAATCAAAATGTATAAATTATTTTGAGAATTCTTCAAAAAAAAAATATATAATTTGATTACCAATAAATTATCCATAAAGTAGTAATGTTTTTGCATTTGAGCTTGGCTATTTAATTTTTTTAAATGAAAATCCCACATATTTAAACATCAGACTTCTGCAAATGGCAACATGAAAATTACAATCAAACAAAATTGCAGTACAGGTGCATCATTATAAATTTTAATATAAACATGCAATTTCTACAATTAAATATTAATGTTGACCTACCGTATAAATCTGGTGATGGTAACAACAATTACTCCTTCTTAAGAGACTTTTATGTGCCATCTTATTTATTTTAATTTAAACATACAATATTATTTATACGAGTAGGTTACTAATCAGTGTTTCATTCTGGTTTTGCGAGTGTTTGTTATCTAGCACGAACATATTTAAATTCATAGAAATATATTTTTGTTTATTTAAATATTCAAATAGTTTTTCCTTTCGTACGACAAAATAGAAAAAATGTTACCAACAATAATTATATTGATTGTTCTGATTTTACTTGCTATAGTGGCGTATGGAGCTCCTGCAGTGAACAATGTAGCTACGCCTTCTCTACTAATTCAGACAAATCAACTAACTGAAAATGGCAGCAAATTCAGGTAACCATAAATTACTGTAAAATACATTAAGTTGCTCTAAATTGTTCTTATAATTACTCGTAATATTCATAATACGACACTGGACAAGTAATATCTGAATAACTGATAAAAATGAATTGAAAGTTAAAGTGAGAAGAGTGAAAAAGATTGATATTTGATATAATAAATGTCCACATCTTTCCTTATTCAATTCTTAAACTTTTACGTCGCCCTTAGGAGTATTATAAGGAATTTCAATTTCCACAAAAAATGGACATAAATTTATAGAAATATATTGAGAAATCTAGATATACTCGTATATATATCATTGGCGTGTACAACAGCCTTCTTTCTTAGGGTGTTTTGAAGCGATGTAACTCGAACATAATTTAAAACATGTATGAAAATGTCATAAAGTGCCATCAAATATCGGCTCTGGTATAAAACAGAACGATTAATTCGTCACAAAGGAGAAAAAAAGAAAACTCAGTTGAAAATATTCTATATTTTGAATGAGGCGAACCGACCAAATTGGCTCAATAAATTGTGTGGTTGCTTTGGTAGCTGGAGGTCCCGGGTTCAAATTCGACTGGAGTTAAACATGAAATATTTGATTTGAATCTGAGGTCAGGTGGTTGGATTGCACATAAAAAGACTCTGATAAATGGAATTTATTTATAAAAAATGGCGAGTATTTGTAAGGTTTTTGTAAAAAGAACACCTCAAGTGCTGCATTTTCCCACAAAAAAAGAGATCGTCAGATCAATTGAGATAAATGTAACTGGAGCATTATTCAATGGACCTAAGTAAATGGTCATAGTGTAGGTGATTCATAAAAAATCACACCCCTATCAAAATCAATCAATCTATCAATTAGGTAAAAGCTCTGCAGCAGTATTGACAATTTTTAAAGATAAGTTTGCCATAGTTAACAGGGTGTATGAATGACTAGAACAACCCTTGTGTACGCCAATGAATATACCAAAAACGATATTCCATGATTTATTATAGACAAAAATGTAAATAACAAACATATTTTCTGTATGTACAAAATGTAATATTAGTCAATTTGAAATACTTAGAAAAGAAAAAAATGAAGAAGAAAATGTGAGATTAGGGACATGAGGATCCACTTAACAATGAATGATATAGCAATGAATCAACATAAGTACAAACATACATATATACAATGAAATAGAGATGGAATGTTGACAAAGTAAACATACTTATAGAAACAGGGACAATACATATTAAAAGTAACATAAAAGTTTATCTGTTGTGCTATGGTCTTTAACAAGGATGATGTTTTATTTGAACAACAAAATGCCGTGTCAAAATATTTGATTAGTTTCACATAATTACATAATGTATATGATCGGTATTAAATTAGTACCTACGTATGTACAATAGAGGAATACAAATTTTGTATAACATTTTATTTTGCGGTAACATTTTTAATAAAATTGATTGATTATATATAAATATATATATACAGTGCTGTGCATAAAATTAGGTGTAAGGCATATTTTATATGAAAAACTCGGAATTCAGTAATTTCTCCTAGTTGTTAGGATTGATATACAGGGTGCGCCATCTAGACAGGGCCTATTGAAATGTTGAATAACTCCGCCATTTTTCAGCCGATTTTGACAAATC
>JANSTT010023579.1:0-39595 GCA_026745375.1 Platyura marginata | reverse complement strand
AAATTTCACCGAAATTATTTTTATACCCATACCTAAGTTTTCCACACCCGCCACATTTCAATTTCTCAAAAAAAAAACGTCCATACATTGAAAATGCACCCTAATATACATACATGCCTTGCGACAGTGTTATGATATTTACAGAAGTACTCATAAGAACAGGAGTAACACGGATTATGTAGAAATTACTGTTTAAATAGAATATTTGTTTTTGAAATTATTGATCAAAACATGGCACGGCTACTTAAAATAATTATCTTATACGAAGAATACCAACTTTTTCACCTAAGCTTGATTTGTGTGTATTACGATATTATACAAAAAAGTTATTAAAATAATTTGCACGCATACATAGAAAAATAAATTAATTTGAAATTAAGTTCGAAAATATGTATATATATTTTCGATAAATTAAATAATACAGATCTTTAAACAGTCATACACGATAATATTTTTTGTTTTATCTTTATAAGAATGACTTGTTTTTTCTTAACAATATTTATAAAATATTTTTTATAAAAAATCTTTGTTTCGAAATTATTTTCGAAAAATACTATATGCTTAAAAACTGCTATATAACTATAGGTATATCGATTAATAACAATAAAAAATACATAAAAAAAGACTTTTTTAATATTTTCGAAAATGAATTAATTTTACGCTTACAACTATAGACTTAAAAAAAATGACTTATTATTTACTTTTATTATACTCACATTTAAAAAAAAACTTACAGTCATACCCTTGGCGCCTTAAAACGATATTCAATCGGTGGACTTGTGTCCATTAGTTCATCACTATCTACAATATCACTTGGTTTTGTATGTGATTGCTGTTTCGAGTGACTTTCTCGTTCGTCGATCGATTTCGAAAATTCACACCACTTTTGATGTGGTACAACAACAACAACTGGTGGCTGCTCAAATGAGACAGCTCGTGCTTTTCGAATACGATTATCATCCTGATTATTGGTCAATTTACTATTATTTCGAAAACTACCGGAACGGGATCCGTTCTCTTTATTACGGCGCGATGATGATCGATGGGGATGGTGACGTGATGCGGTGCCACGTCGACTTGGTCGTTTTGCCTGATGTACAGATTCGGCGCTGGCGCTTAGGCAGACGTTGCCAACTGGATATTTGGGAATAAAATTTAGAAAAAAATGTTATCTTCTACTGGATAATTTAACAAAGAAATTAATTTTATTTTTGATTAATTGAAAACACAATTGACACGTTTTGTGCACAACAAAGAACAAAAACACGGTTAACAACAACAAGAACATGTTAAGCGAATGTTTTCGTCATGCGAATATTAAAAATGTGATTAAAAAAAAAAGCTGTTCTAATGTGAATTAAATGTTATTTTATACAATGATTAAAACGATAAGGATTATCACTAAACAAATGAGATTTGATTTATTAAAATTTTATGAATTGCATCTTTGTGATCTACATCTACATTTCAATGCAATACAAAAAGCAGTTTTAGTTGTATATACCTGCCACGTTTCTAACCCTTTAAAAACGCTATGAGACCTAAAAACATAACTCGCCTAAAGTTTTTTATATCAAGTTGGAGATGGTTTGAGACTGAGAGTAAAAGTCATTAAGACATGTAACTAAAATTAATGATAAAAAGATAAATGATAAAATTAACCTTCAACTTGAATGATCCAAGACTTTTGTAAGAACAATTCTTGTTCCTCTATTATCTGAACTAAATTTGGATCTAGTCTAGAGAAAATTTATGATGCTGGAGAAAAAGACATCACAACAGGAACTAATGTTTCGAAAAATTAGATATCCAAATGTGTTGATAAAAAGATGAAATAGTTATTTGCCTTTTTTAAAAAATTCTTATTTAAGTTTAAAATCTATGAGCATTGTCTGATATTTTAGCTAAAAAGTTATGTTTTTACGCCTAAAAAAACAGTTTATTTTTAGAAAAACAAATAAAATGGAATCACTAACAAGAACAAACATTTTCGTTAAAACGTAATTGTTCTTGAATCCATTCTTATCTTTGATTCTAAAGATGAACTACTACTACTAGTGATAAACAGATCTGAGATTTAAAATTTCTAAAAACCAATTATATTCGACGGTGGGTTGCAATTTACTGATAAAATTGGTTTAAAATTTGCATAACTAATATAAACTTTTTGTTTGCATGTTTTCAATTTCTTGCAAAATATCTTAAATTAGCATTAAATAAAATTGTTAAAATACAATCAAACGGTAATAATTTGTGATTATATAAATTTAATAAAATCCATCGAAAAAAAAAATTAGTTTCAAGTGCATTCCAATTTGTGCTTTACATTCATTCAGTCTTAACCTATAATGGATATCTATTGTATACAGGAACCTTAACAATAGAAAGAAAAAAAAAACTGGTAATACATTCAGATATACATAATAAAAAGGGATAAAAATCAGATGCATTAATTATTAATGACATAACAATAATAATAAATAATAATTATAACAAGAATATAAATGTTTTTCATCTAGAAGTTAACATAATAAGAGAAGCTATTCTTTTATTTATATATATTAAAAATATGTAATATGCATAATTTATATTTTTGTGTAAAATCAGTTCTTTATAAAATATATTCTCAAATACAAAATGATATTTAACAAAAAGCTTTGCAAAAACTGAACAAAAAAGCTTGAGAATATACGAGTATATGTGTGGTATCATTATATAAAACTTGTTCATATGAACAATGTATGTATATATATGAAAAGTAACACAAAAGCGGCAATGTATAAATTTATATTTAAAAATTATAATTAAAAACTTAAAACAACATATCCAAAACAGTAAAAAACATCATAACAATACCATCATTATGATGTACATGCTGACCATTATGATGGTTGATTGTGGTGCTAGTGGTAAATGCGGACAATGATGATGACAATATGGACGATGCAACAACAAAATCACTATTAATATTATTATTTATGATAAAATTATCGTTACGGTAATTTGTTAAATCATCATGACTACGGTATGCACCAATTCCAGCAACGGTAAGCGCCCCGGTCGCAGTTGGCGGACGCAAATGTATACTATCGGAATTAAGCTCCAGTGAACCACCACGGGCACCTGCCAAAAACCATTCCGATCGTGTTCGCATGCGTGCCGTCTGTCGTTCATGGACCTTTGTTTATTGGTTTTTTTTTTTATTTGGTTTAGGTTGATACACAACAAAACGGAAAAGAAAAAAAAAAACACATTTCACAAATTTTTTTTCTTTAAAATGGAAAACACAAATAGGATCTTTTTTTTTTTTGTAAGATTATGTAAATATATATAAGAACTATATTATAGAGATGCAAGAAAAAAAAAATTTACAAAATGATTTAATACTTAGACTTATTAATTTTAAAGTCTCTCTGTTCCAAATATGAAAATTAATACAATAGGGTGCACTGTAAATTAAAATTTGAGAAATAGAAGAAACCCAAATTATTTTTATTTTAATTAGCATTTGGTGCTTTCGCGAACTATTTTTTGTTTATTTTAGAGATTGACAAAATTCAATTACATCGTAGAAGATTTGTGTGATTAGTTGTTTAGATTTTGACACGGGAAACGTTGTCTGGGATAAATTATACCACCCTCCCTGAAATGGATTCCGTCATATAATAATTAAGCACCATTAATTTTCAATATTTAGAACATAGGTACATATTTTATAGAGCAAAAGAAATAGAAAAAAAAATCTAAGAAAATAAATTCCCTCGTTTTTGCTATGCACTCGCAAACACCATAATTCATTCAATAAGTTTATAATTTACATATAGGTATTGTTGAACACCAAACACCTAATAAGTACCTACATATCTAAAGTTTACTTTATAAACAACTGACTAGGATTTTCAGAATTTCATCATATTTTCTAAAATATTTTTAATTGTTGTTTAAACTTAAATTTTAATATTGTTTTGTTATCTAAAAAATAATTTTGCATACGGCAACATGTAGTGATATTTGAACGCCACACTCTAACTATTATCGTCAAATCAAAATAACTGACCAGTGACCGATTCATTAACTTCAATCTTAAAATGCATTATGGCAGTATACTTTCATTCCTTGCTGTAGAAGTGTAGACGATAAGTATCCAGCAGAATAATTCGGAAGTGTGTTAAAATTACACACTTAGCTTTAAAAAATTTATAAGCGGGTTAAAATCTCAATAAATAACAAAATTTCGAATAAAGTAGAAAATGTAGAGAATTGTCGTAAATCTTTATAAAATTACGTATTGACATATTTGCCACAACCAATAAGAATTATTTTAACAAAATTATAAGTTTTGTTAAATGATATAAAACACAACATTGTCATTCTTACTTTTCCTTTCTACATGCTTAATGTAAGATGATGACACACAGAAAATGTTCACCCTTTTTTAAACCATCATAAATTTAGTGCTAAATATGGATTTAAACTGGTTCCCCTATTTTCGGTTTATTATCAATATGTTAAGTCACTTTTCGCTGGTTATAATCAATAATTTGTCAAAATATCATTCTTAGTAAGACGAAACGTATTAGTAATTTTGTCGGAAGTCAAAGTGGTCAAAAACCTAACATTTGGCAGTTGGCACACTATATAGTATAGTACAGAATGATATAATATAAATAATGACTAGCGCTACCTATAGTTGTAACTAACATTCAACTAGCCGTTTCTTGGTTAGTAAAAATAATTTAAAAAAAAAATACAATGAAATGAGTCTGCAAAGGTGTATTCCCCATAATTATTCTTTTAAGAAATTGAATTTTAAGAAAAAATCTTAAATTCGATTTTTAATATATAATTAAGTATTTTTAATATGTTGATGTTGGAGAAGTATTATTAGGTAAATAAAGTATATTTGGTGTCAACCATTTTTACAGAGAATACAATGTCGAAAATCACCTCATTTAAATAAGCTATAGTTTTCTTTAACTTATTATCATAATACAAAGTACCTTTAATTGTTTATTTATTAGCTAGTAAGACTGTGCTTGTTATTGGGCCTATTTAAAAAATATAAATATTATAAGAAAAAGAAAAAAAAAAGAAAAAAAGAATAAATATATGAATAGGCTCATCCAGAAATTCTATTAAATCAGAACTAAAATTAATTCTCTTTTTTTGTTTGTTAATACCGTTCGAGTTACACATAAATTATAGTATATTATGTTTATACAATATAACACACAAAATTAAACATGCGTAAACTAAAAACATACACTTTTTCGGAAAAATCAAAAAGCTTTTAAATGAAAAAAAAAATCTCTATTAATTTCTTAAAAATAAGATCTACACTACATCAAGTGTAAAAGAAAATTATTTTGATCTGTAAGCACAAAAAAAAAAAAAAAAGAAAAAAAAAACAAAAGAATAAGAAAAATGAAATAAATCAAAATTATTTCTATACACACCAGACACAACTAATATTTCTCAACTATGATACTGCAAAATTAAAGAATAAAATAAACAATCAATTACCTGTGGAAGATATGACAGACTCTTTGTACTTTCAGCATATCGATTAACAGCTCGCAATTCATCCATTGTCATATGTTTTGAATTTGAATTAGACGATCGTGATGATGAACTTCGTGATTGACTTGGTACAGCAAATAATGCAGGTCCTTCCAGTGATACAGATAGTCGGGCACATGATTCAAGTAATGTATGTTCAGGTATCATTCCCAATGAAATAACACTGTTTCCAATGGTTGTACTAGTGCCGGTTAACAATGCTGGCGTTGATTGGGATTCTTCTTGATCTATAGAAAATTTATGAAAATAAAAATTTGTTAATATTGAAATATATTTGGTGGTTAGAATTTGTTAAGAAATGAAATTCAATTTGTAACAATGCACAGTGAAATTATCCATTGAATTTACAATGGAAGTATGTATTATGTTTCTGATAAGCGATGCAGACTTAAAATGTGAGTTATTCACCTAAACACATGGCGATATTTTAGAAAAGCAAAGAGCAACAACCAAAGACCAAAGACCGAAATAATTGAAAATAAAAAAAGACAAAAAGACTGTAAATAAGAAATCATGATGAAAGTACATAGCCATATGACAAAAATATAAGAGCTGTTCGACTTAAATTCGATTGGAATGGGATGTTCTGTAGGACTCAGGTTTTAATGGAAGGCTGTCATAAAACAGAGAATTAAATGTACTCTGTAACTGTTCTTCTTCGGCGGTGAATCGGTTCCATTGAAGTTCACACTGAATCATACTGAATAAAACTTTGGTACATTTTTTCTTGGCCATTTCACTACGAAATAATATATTATAAAGTTATATACTGAAATTTAGTACTTTCATCGAAAACATTCAATATAATCAACAAATACTATCGAATCTTATGATGTCTATTACCAATCAAAGTGAGTTAACAAAAATATAAAAGTCATATATCTTAATTAGTATATTATCTATTGTCTATTTAGAATTTAAGAAAAAAAAGTAGAATTTACTTAATTTAATTTAATAAATTTTGCAAAATAAATTATTTTTAATTTTATATAAATGTTTAAAAGTAAAAATCTTCAAAATATAAAAAATCAAAGTTCGTGAATAATTTAAATTAATGATTAGTTATTTTATTCTAAAGTCTAAATTAACAGTGGTATAAGATAAGATGATTAAGCAAAAAAAGCACTAAACCTGAGACCACTAAAAATTAAAATGTTTTCTTAGTTTAATTGATAATAAAAGAGAAAGTAGTAGGTATATGAATAGAGCAAATCCTACAGTACGCATGACTGTAAACAATACACACACACACACACATACACACAAATGAACATAAGTAATGTCTTTATAAATTGTAATTTTTGGCAGTTATTCTAGCTCACCTGCGCTAAAATATTTGTATTCTGCGATTTTTCTATTTTGGCAATACAGAAGATAGGAGGATGGATGGAAAAAAAATCATCCTTCTTTCTCTATCGTTTCCAATACAAAACTATCACATCACTGGGAGGTATCTTTCGGTACCCACTTTATGAAATGCAACATTTAACAAGATTCTTTATAAATGAGTGAGAGAAAAATAAAATAAAATCAAAATATAAATAACTTAACTTAATAAAAATCACTTACTTAAACCCCAGCGATCACATTCACATTGCAGCCATGTTTTTTCTGCTTCAAGGGAAAGTTGTACTAAAATTGAAAAAAAAAATTTAACAAACAAAATCTTAATCAATAAATTAATCAATTTACAAGCATAATTTTGTTGAGCCGATTTTCCTCGTGGTGGTGGTGGATATCGAAAACTACATATCCATTCATCTTGTACCCTTAGGACACGACCAGTTACTGTTGCATAGTATTCGTAATTCTCTCGACCGAATAAATCGAATGTAGCAAATTGATCAATCATTTGCTTCATTATTTGTGTTGCGACCTAAAAAATCAATAATTTTCTTTTTGCTTTTAAATGTTTTGAACAATGTTTTATCAATTGTTGGTACTAATTATTAAAAAAAACAAACACAGTGTTATATATTTATTTATATTTAAATGGTTATTCAAAAACGGCATGCATAATTTAGCACAACTGAAAGTTTTTATTTTAATGATTCACGGTATTTGATTTTTCAAGTTAAAAGTTGATTTTGTGTAGGGTTTTTTCTTCCATCAAATGCAATGTGCTACGTATTTTATTCAACTTTTATTTTTAATTATTTTGTCTATTTTACATAATTTCGCAATCAACTTTCTTTCATTTGTTTATAATATATGAATGTTTTTTTATAAATATACATATAACAACGATTATGTGATCGCACTTCAATCATTTATAAATACGATAACGAGTAAATGTTTTAATGCAATTAACTATTGAATTGAATTGATCTAACAAAAATAGATGACTATTATTACCAGTGGTAATATTTTTATATTCGCTCTCTCATTCAGATTAACTCATCTTAACTACCAAATCGTGCATTTTTACTAATTATCAATGATTAATGTGGGCGTATTGGGCATCGGAATGGCATGTCTTTAAAAAAAAAACCCAAAATCCCAAGCTAAATTTTTATGAATTTTGTAAACCATTTTTTTTCTTCTTATTCTTTAATATTGCTTGAAATTAATCGATCTACATATAGAAAGTTTTTGACGAATTTGAAAATATGTCGGAACTATGGCATTTGATGAATTGAAATTGAATATTAAACATAAACAAGGATGGTTTTTTTTAGTTGATAGTAGAGGAGAGTACGGTCAATTAAAACATGCGAGTTTATTTCGTTCTTTTTCATGGAATTTTCTAGTAACCCCAGTAGTCTTTAAGTATATTGTAATTGTATGTTTACTTCATATCCGGTGCCGCACAATGGTAGAATACAGTAGTAGATAAAAAAATAAACTAATTGAGGAAAATCAAAAAAAAAAATTTTTTTTTTTAATTTAATAGATTTTTAATTCAATCGGATGCAATTTCTATTTTCATAATTTGACGATGGCACTACTAAAATGGTAATAAGATTAATTGAAATAGGATATCGCATTTTCAATAACAGTTTCTGATTGCTTTACAATTATATAAGATTTCATTATGTTCATTAATTTAAGAGACATTTTAAAATCATTTCTCCATATATATTTAGTTAAGCTATAGAAAAAAATGATATAATTGTTGACTTTTAATTTAGTTATTTTTGTTTTTATATGATTTGAATATTTCAGTAGTAATTAAATTATTTTGACATTAAAAACAAATTAAATCTATAAGATCTACAGTACAACACGATATACAATACAACATAATATTATTTATATGTACATCAAAACATTTACACTGTCTACCTACCGACATATATATATATATATATATTTTTTTTTTCAAATAATAAATTTAATCTTAATAAATACATATATGTATGTAGTTACATATGTATTTATTATTCTAAGTTAATATTTACTAATCAATATTGAATAATAAAACAAAACTTACATTAACTTCCGCCTGGACATGAAGCCACAAAAAAATAACAAAAAAGCATATAATTTACAGCCAATTCATCAAAAAAAAAAAATATTTAAAATGATAAAAATATCTATGTAGTATAAAACATAAACTTTTAATATGTAGGTAATGTAAGTATTTTATCTAATAATAAATGACAAAATAAACACATTAAACAAACTAACTGTCTTTTGTGTGTGGTTACATATTAAATGTACTTAGTTTATATCAATCAACAATAATATTTAATGAACAATTAAAATACATTTTAGAATCTATGTATAATATAATTCTAATAAAATGCATTAAAATTAATTAAAAAAAAATAAGTAAGTATCAATTCAATTAGAAATTCTTCGCGCCACTTAGTAATGTTGTTATGTAGGTATATCTAAATATGTCTGTAGTATGTTCGAATATTTTAGAGTAGAGCGTTCCACCATAATCTTTTATTTGTATGCAGAAGAATTAACCAAAACAAAAATTAGTGGAAAATGTTAGAATATTTTTAAATTTTCTTATTTCTTTTTTTTCGGAATTTTGTTAGAGAAAAAAATATAAATAAAGTTCGTTTTTAACAACTTTCGAACTTTTTTTAAAAATTAATTTGTTAGTATAAGTTGTTGTTGCTAAAGAAATGTTTAAAACCCTTTCGCTGGAATTTTTCCATTTAGCCCTCTCCTAAATCAGAAATTTAAGAAAATAATAGAAAATAGTAGAAATTTATAATTAAAAAAAAGTATAAACTTTTACTATTGTACAAAATAAATTAAATTAAAATAATGTTTTTTTTTCACATAATTTCCTAAAAAATATTCAACGCTCTGCTCTAATCTATGTATATTTACAAAAAAATAACTAAACAATCAATTTGATATGGATTTGATAGGAAAAACAAATTTATCGTATATTAACAACAAATCATTGAAATAATCTAACATATAGACGAACTAATCTAATCGGAAAATTTGTCGGAATTTGGTTATATTTTTCTTTGATTTTATTTACAAAAAAAAAAAAAAAAAAAAACAATTTAATATTATGTACACCATCCAAAAAAACTAGGTGGATGACACGCGCGATTTATTATTAAGACTATTAAAATAGACACAACACCATCACAATCAGTTCTTTGAAGGTTTATTTGTTTTGACAAATTGGTGATAATTTTACTGTTATTGTTATACTATACATTTGATTAAAATATTAAACTCTCTCTCTTCCATTGTTAATAAAGTAAAACAATAATTGTTATTAGTAAAAAAAAAGAAGAAAGAAATGAAAATATTTACCAGCAACAGGTGTTATTGTTATGAATTTAATGTCAATAATAGATGAAGAGGTTGGGCAATGCCTACGTATATGAATATGTAATTTGTATGTTAAGCGATTTAGATTTAGACATGCAGCTGTAAATAATTTTTTTTCGATATTTATTTAAATTTATTTGTTGTGATCTCATAGTTAAAGTAGTGTTGACATTCAACATGGGGGCTTCTTTTTGGATTTTATCTGTATACATATTAATATTGCTGAAAGGTTATTTGTGACAGTAACATACAGTAAATTATCCACTGTAATAAAAAAAATCGATATTCAGCCAAATCAATTATATATATATATATATATATATATATATAAGTATATATTTGCGCAGCAATTATTTATCTTTGATAAAAGGTCAACAAGATATTATTCTCTCTCAAAAATTATTGTTAATAAGAATAATAAGTTTATCAAAAATAATTACGAAAGCTAAGGGTTTAAATACAATGTAATTCCAGTAACCTGACAAATCAAAATCCCTACAACCTGAATGCTTAATATTTATCACGGTCCACATATAAAATGTACGTTTAAAAAACTTGCTACTTATAGACATGACTGTTGTTTAATGGAAGAATTAGGGTTTTAGAGAGAGAATTTTGGGCCAAATGGCAGAAATTGCCACTACTTGCTATCATCCTAAGGATCTAATGTAATTTAATCACCTTCTTGACATGGAATTATCAAATGCAAAAGATAAATAATTAAGGTGAATTGCGTAGCAGATCCGTATGTAACTCTGTCTTTACATTGATATTACGGACTTTATATTGTATGATGAATGAAAAATTGTTCTCAATGAAAAAAAATGTTTTGGACAAAAAACCCAACAACAAAAAAGTAAACGTTATAATTGCACAGATGCATAAGTAAAGTAGGCTGTGTTTGCCTGGAACAATTTTAAAAATTTTTCTTTGCTTATTTTCTATAGATTTAAAAGAATTGTTCTCAAAATATACTTATTGGAAACTTATATTTGCTAAATACTAAGCTCCATAGTTGCTTTTCATTTTCTTCCCAATTTTTATTAGAATTTCGTTTTTAAATGTTAAATGTTGTAAATTCTTTTAATTCAAATGTTCTGTACTATATGTAGTACTGTAGATTGTTTGCAAATTAGCAACTATTGTTATGAAAATCAATTTAAAAAAAATATTAAAACAAACATTGAACAAGGAAATAAACAATTATGAGATGTTAAAAAATTAAAACAAAACGTGGATCCAAAATAGAATACTGAATACAAAAAATTTAATTTTCTTAATGTTAGAAGAATACTGTCTGCCGAAATTTGCAAAAATCGTGTGAGAAAATGTTTATAAAAAAAGCATTTTTTTTAAATACATACACATACACAAACATTATATACACACATATGTACAAACGAATCGGGTTTACTTATTGTATTTAAAAATAGATTAAACATATTTGTTTAATAATAAACAAAAGTAGAACGAGTATATTTACATAATTGCGAGAATACGACTTTAACATACTAAACAACATCTCTGAATCTAAATCGTTAAGTATTACATACTCATATTTTTTATGTCTTCAAAATATACATTTCCAAACAAATGCAAAGTATTTGTAGTCAACACCATTTAAGTATAAATTAACAGTTCTTAATTATAATAATAATTTCTAATGTACACCTGTTGCACAACTCTTTGACTTATGTATATAGAGCTTTACATTGTTAGAAAAAAAAGAAGTTATTTCAAGTTTGTGTACCTACAAAAGTATGTACATACTTTGATCTCTACAATAATAAAAATGTACATAAAAACCAAGAATTAAAAAAAAAAACCATTTTGTTAGTCAGTCAATAATAATAAATGAAAAAATAAAATTCTAAGTGGCTGATCTTACCTTGAATCTTAGTACGTCTTCCATTCGTGCGTGTTTACCATCGCTAACACACGACTGAAAGAAACTTGGTGCTACAGATACACCAAGCGCTTCGCTACTCATTCCGGTGCCAGCACTTTCAGAGTTGCTAGCTATCACACGAAATGTACCAAATAATAGTACCAGAAGACGTTGTGTATATACTGGCAGTGACACTAAAAGTCTGAAAATAAATTTTTAATAATTAAAATTTGAAATTAAATTTACAAAATAAAATAATTGTTGGTCTCAAACGATCACCAAGAAAAATAGCTAAATGCCATTATTGCACGCCAAAACATAAACTATAGAGGTATAGAGCAATATATTGGATATGTTTGAATGAAAAATGGTCGTGTATTCTGGAAATCGTTTTAAACGCTATGACACTACATTCATATATGGTTGAAATTAAGTAGCAAGATGTTACTATCTCGGTCATTTTTGTATTTTTACTTTTATTTTTTTTATAAATCATCTTGCGATCTTACAGATGAATTTTAAAATGTATCTCTTGGTCCGCTTTGTACAAAATTTCCTGCTTCAGTCATCGATAAAAACGAAAATTTCTTTACAAAAAAACCTAAATCCACTAAAATGATAAAGATTTTTAGCACTAAAATACATTATTCTAATTCTTTGATACACAGTTTTTCTTAGTAAATTTTCTTTAGTAACTGAGTAAGTATATTTTATGTAATCTTAAGATACAAATATAAAATACAAATCTCTCTGCACTTCCCAATTTGCCAATGGCAATTACTCACACAAATTCACTCGAATTAAATTAAAACAGACTCACTACATACAGACAGATAATTTTTTTTTTAATTAGAAGCAGACTTTTAACGATTGAATTGACATTTTCCGGAGCAACATTTTTTTTTGAGAAATTTTACATATAATCAATTTCTACAGAAATGTTGTAAATAAAATCTATTCGATACATTTTACACAAAAACAACAACAAAACGGGCTATCCTAATCTAATTCGGTGTTATTGATTTCGTTTGATTAAATGCCAAAGTATTATGCCGACAAATGAGTGCTAATTTTCATCTAAAGAAGAAGTTCATATATCGTTTAGGTATTACTGCAATCACAACAACAACAATATATCTATATATTCTATAACATAACATGTAATTAGATTGTAATAATCAGGCATGATGGTCGACGGTACATATTAATATTGGAGCGCTATAGTATACGTATCAATGTATCAGCCATGTCAATGTGATTCATCATGGATGTGCGTTACGCTAATCTCTGTTTGATTTTATGTCCTATTTATCTAAACTTTCGCTTTTATTTTGATTTGTTTACACTGATTTTGCTCGTGATTTCGAGTGTGTATTTTTCATCTATTGTAAATCTAGACCGAAAGTGTTAATTGTAAAAAAAAATGTTAAAATTGACATAAACTAATAAAAACGGATAATGGGGGCGTTAGATTTCCTATAAATATGATAATAATAGAATAGTTAGATATACACGTATGGCTTATGTAAAACGTGTCTCTATTATTTCAAGTACTTAGTAATATTCTACTTGCTAGCATTCAGGCTATAAGCCTACAACATTCGAACTTAATGGAACAGACAATTGCCTCAATTGCTTAACTTTGCTTATACATACTACGTTGTGTTTCGTTCATAATTTCAAATGAAGAACTAAGTACATACTTAAATAATCTTATCAAATCTAAGCAACGAGAAGAATGTTTATTCTTAAGATTCTACACTAAAGTCGTATGTATTTATATAAGTAGCAAATAAGTGACTACCACCACAATTAATAATATTTATATTGTACTCGGAATGCATTGCAGAACAATACCTTATTGACATTATTTAAACGAGACGCTACAATGTACACTATATAATTACAAATTAATGACACGTTAATTGACCTCTTCGAACAAAAAAATTTCTCTGCACAATAAAAATGTAACACGAGTGTGGCTAATCAAATAAAAATGCAAACAACGTTTATAGTCAATTTTGTTAATTCATATATGGAGACCAGCCTTTTATTCTTTTAAATATATGTAAAATGAAAAATTGAATAAATTAAATTATGGTGATGAATGTCAAAGACTATATCCAAGTAAATACAGTTGACAATCAATGACTTCAACGATAAACTTAATTACTACAAATAAGCGATGGTATCCACTATGTTGAAGAAGATGAATGGAAATGATAAGCCATAAGCAAGAATTTATGAATATTGTATATTGGTAGAGTGAACAAAACAAAATTATATTTTAGAATCTGGAGAGAAGAGGATAGAGATGAGTGTTTTTAATAATTCCATAAAATAGGCAATTTCAAAAAGTATGAGTGTATGCATCTTTTTATAAAATTTTAATTGCATAACGGGTTAACAAAAAAAAAACAGTAAGTATAGAATCTCAGACTATTTAAATTTTTTAATTTGGACTAGAACTAACTAGACCAATTTTTAGCCAATTTATTACTAGTAAACTACTCAAAAAGTTAAAATTTGCTACATACGAGTATTTAAGAGTAAGGAAATTCTATATATCTGATATTTTTAATTGAAAATAACGGAAACGGAACCAACCATAGCATAAAGCAATAAAAGTAATATTTAATTCGTTTCAAAAGAGAATGCCCATCATACCATAAAAAAATGACCCCATCGCTTTAGGAGGGAAACGTTTTGCTTCTGACTAGATAAAAATCTTTCGCCTTGTATGTCCAATAGCCTGGCTTTCACTCCTCTAAAAAGTAAGGCGCCAGCTCATTGCCCATTGTCCTATAGTTGAGTGAGTTAAATTCCTCATTTTTAGTTTTACTTAGTGAATAATGAATATTGTACACAACTTGGAGTTTCTACTAATTTAGACCACTCTACCTAGGAACCGGCATATCCAATTTCAATCCAATCCAATAATCAGAATGAAAGCGATTCTTAAAAATACAAGAATATACCAATTAAGTATTGTTTAATGTATAAGCCATTATCCATTGCGACCATTAGGATCAAATTATTTTGATTATAAATCATTGTTCGACTGTTAGAACTTTTACATGTAATTTTTAGATAAGAGTTGATAAAACTAATTATTTGCTATCAAAAATCGAAAAGTAACCTATTATTCAAACCACATTATGTACATTATTTAAATTCGAACAATATTCTTCATCAATCGAAATTAAACTCTGAAAGGGTCATAACCATAACGAAATATAAAATACCAAACCAACAACACCGAAAATATTTTATATTCATAATTGAATGACTAATTTTTGTCGTTTACTCTTATTAAAAGCAATAAACAGAACTTTGAACCCTTCTTCTATTTGCGTGAGAGCAACCTAACTAATAGAGCAGGTAGTTAAATGATTCATGGAAACCTAATAGAAAGTAAACTATTACATATTTGAAGAAAATCAAAACATGTTTATGTTTACAAACCGATGGTCGACGGTGATTCGGTTATGTTCAAATTGTCGAACTGCAATATAAATACCAAAAAAAAAACAACAAACATTTTTGTTGATAAAAATAAAATGAAACTTGTACAATGGACAATTCAGTTCCACTAGGTAGGTACGTAACGGAGTTCGAAGGAAAAATGATGATTAAGTCGGTTTGGTATTTAGATAGGATTTGAACATACAATTCGAAGGCAAAGAAGAATGATGACGACAACAGTTTATTCGAAAATATCTGCTGGTGATTGCAAATTGTTGTCGCCAGAGATAAGGATTTGTCCTTTTATGACATTACGAGAAGATAATATTTTTTTGGAAAATTTGTATTTAAAACAGGGGTGTTTAATATTTATTTTTCAATATGAGGATCGTTTGTAGATTTTATTGGAAGAAAGCCGTAAAATTGAAACATTAGGTATAGTACATGCAGTGGTTCAATTTTATTGCATTTGGTAGTGTATTGAATTTTATAGAGGGAGATTCTAAATTTCTATTAAATTTTTTTTTAAATCGAATAAAATGTTTGATTGTATGGACCAGAGGGGCGTCGTGAGGTAAATTTAAATTAGGTCTATATAAGTATGAGTATTAAATGAGATTGTAATTAAGATAAAAATTGTATTATAGCTAATAGGCGTCTACGGATAATACACTGGAATGAATTGAATTATGAAAATCACTTTTCTTACTATTTGCAAATTCAGTTGTTACCTACTTGTTTAAAATATATTGGAAACAAATAAAAAATGTTCAATGTTTAATGAAATTTTCCATGCGGGAGTCCAGAATTTTTGACTCAAATTTTCTATTTCCATTGACTATTGTTGCAAAACCTCCAAGAATCTTTTATTTGAGGATAATCGGGTATCTGAAAATAGTCTGATAATTTGATAAAAAGAGATAGTTCACAAATATTGTTATCTGGAGATTATAACTCCACCTCATCCCCTTTTCCTAAAAATGATTGGATTGATTTCAAAGCTATAATAACGATCCTTGCAACCAAAACAAGTAAGTGTTTTGAGAAGAGAGATTAAACCTTGGATTAAAATGAAAATAGGTAATGGGTAAAGGTAAAACAGAAAAAACTGAAAATAAAATACAATTTAGTTACTCACCTATGTATTCTCTCCTGTTGTTCTTGAACATTATTAAGTTCCACAATTTGAAATAATTCCATTTCACCATCTCGTCCAAATATTCCACCCGGAATTTTCCGCAGAAATTTCTTTAGAACACTGGCTATTGTGTAAACGGAGTAATTATCCACATTAACAAGCCGTCCAGCTTGCAGAAAATGTATGAGCTTTTTGATTGCATTTTCATTGCCTGGCGCTCGAAAAACATCTTTCATTTTTGGTGCCTCTTTGTTGATTTTCAATATGAGCACCAACAATGGTCCAGGAATATCATTTTTACATACTTCGTCAAGCGTTACACCAAATTTAACTTTTTCTAATCGATGCGGATATGGACCTGGACCAGGATGACCACATGATGTTACAACACTGCCCAATGTAGCCGCACGACGATGCATTCGTTGCGCCCAAGTGCTCATATCCGATACAAATGTGACGAAATCCCAAATAAAATTTCAATAAACAATTGAAAATAAAAATGGAAAGAAAATAAAATCAACAACAAAATATAAATTGAACCGATAATCGAAAAAAAGGCACACCTCTCTCAACAATTTACTGAACGAACAAACAAAAAAAACATTTAATGATTTCGTTGAGTTCGCCCCCCAAATAAAATATTGTTAAAGTTGTCACATTCGTCTAACATATTTTAGTTAATTTTTCGCTAAAAAATGATATACAGTCGACAAATTGTTGTACTCAATACAATTAGTATACATTTATACAGTTTTTTCGATTAAATTTACGGTAATTTTCTATTTGGTAACTACAAAATAAAAGAAAAAACTTTGCACTGCACCACACAGAAATTACAAATGTTTTGTCTCGGTATCTAAAATGTCGACTGAAACTGATCGCATGTGTTCGTTGCGTCAAAAACGAAAGTGACAACTCGGCTAGTCACGTGACCTTGCCCAAAAAACCACGTGACATGTTTGCTCTGTTATGGGAAATTTTCTAGTGTTACACAACACAAAGAGAATTAGATATGAAATAATAGATCGACATTTTGAATTGTAGATATCTTAAATTAAATGCAATACCCTTTTCTGTACCAGTATTGTTAGTAAATATTTTAAACACCACTGAAAAAGACAATGAACGTTAATTTATTGAAATATAATGACCCAGAAATATAATATAAATATAAAAATAATAAAACTGATTTATTAAATAAAAAAGCAGCCCTAACAAAAATCCCAAAAATAATCAATAATTTCCTTGTCATCCGGCAATACTATACTGGTTCGTTTCATCTTCGTGTGTAAACTGTCATCGTTCGTGCAAAATCGGTTGAATACCCAAAACATTTGCGGGAGGGGATGGCAGTTCGTTTTTAGCATTTTGTGGTGTTGTCTCGCCATAGAACACGGGAGAGCGATGATGTCTGTGATATTTTGTTCCATTAAAATTGCACATGGCGGCCGCCATACAGCTTTGGCCGATAAGCTCTCTGAAAAACCTGTAAAAACTACAGGTAAATTATAAATATAATTGAAAAAAATTACTCTCATGCATAGTTGAATGCATTTAATATGTTTTGTGATAATTTTTGTGTGAGTTATATTGAAATTTCGATAGAAAAACATTTATTTTGAATTTCAGTGTGGATAATCACATCCAAATCCCATTACATCACGTTAGGTATGCCGAACAGTTTAATTTTGTGAATTTTTTATGATAGTTTTGTGGTTCTAGATACTTGGATGGCAATAGTAATTAGAATCTGAAGTTTTTGTCTCTAAACTTTGAAATTTTTCTATTCAAATTTTGATCATTTGCCTTGTTTTGTATTAAAAAAAAATTTTAATGTCTCAAGGATAAACAGTTTTTTTTTAATTATTGCTCAACAACGCCTAATATATATTCGCTGGTATTTAATAGCTTCACGGCGAACTTATTTGCGATAAAATTTTATGCATTTTCATTGTTGAACTCTGTAAATACATTTTTGTTTGAGTTTTCTCGAGACTTCCTTTGATTTTGTTTTTAGTTTTTCTCTCGCTAACAAGTAGGTTGGTTGGTAGTAAATTGATAAAAATATATTTTAATCTAGGCAATTTTTATATTAAAATTTATGATGAAATAATTTTTTGCCATTTTATTTGGGTCACCACCACCACACCTCTAAGAGCTCAAACATAAAACACCGCAATAAATATTCCCGACATAAATGTATTTTTGCTACGCAATACAATTCAAGGTAAAAGAAAACTGTTCCTTTCGATAATGTTATAATATTGTTTTTGGAAAATTCCATTCAATTTTTGAGAAATAATTTTGTCACAAAGGATTACCAAACAAATGGAATAAAATATTTAAAAGATGCCCGTCATATCAAAATGGAACAACCCATAACATGGATTAAACGAACAACGACCTCAGTATACATACATATATATGTATTTGTCCTATTTATATTTAACACATAATGCTAATTCTAAGACTACATGTTTTTAAGATGATGTCATTATGTTTTGATGAATTTTTATCCATTTTAATTTTAAAATTACATATTATTTATTAGTATTACGTTTCAATAACAGTTTTTGTCGGTTCGATTTCAAATTTTAAAAAAAAAACAACAAATCCATACAATAAAATAAATATTCTGATAAAATTATATATAAGCAAAACAAGTTGACCTAAACATAAATTGCGGGAAAAACTAAGCTGCTACGCATTAATATAGAAACCAACTATAGACTCTTCACAGATGAATTTTGTTATCTTATTATCTCCTCTACAGGTTTATTAATAATAATAATATTATGGGGTTTTATTTCTGGAGGATAATCTTTATATTTTTCGGAAGTATTTTTTATTTTGAACTATTCGTTAACCTGAACTCTGTCAGCTTTTAAGTTGTTTATTCAACAGTAGTACTTTATTCAACATATCATATTCACGTAAATCTTCTTTTCCATTTTTAAAAATTTCGATAAAAAAATAAATAAATAATTTATTAACCAGAAAAAGGGGGATTGATTTTGTATACATAACATTTATATTCTTATTATAGGTAAGATATTTAAATGAAATAATTTGAATTTTAGCAGAAACTGAAATATACTCAGTCAGCAACAATTTAGAAATCAAGAAGATCTGAACTGATATTTAAAATTTTAAAATATTTTGAGACGAAATAAAACCTACAAAAATGACAACAAGCAGTGAAGATGTACTTCTTCAAATGGGAGGTGTTCGGTATAAAAAAGGTGACGGCACATTATATGTAATGAATGAAAGGATTGCCTGGATGGCAGAGCATCGGGATAAAGTGGCCGTATCACATAAATATCAAGATATCAAGAGTAAATAAAAAAAATCAATCGATTTTTGGAATTTTTAGAAAATAAATATTTATTTTTAGTGCAAAAAATTTCACCTGAAGGCAAGCAAAAAGTTCAACTTCAGGTTGTGTTGCACGATGGTAACACTACGACATTTCATTTTGTTAATAAAAGTGGTGGTAACTTACAAACACAGGACAGAGATAAGGTGAAAGAATTACTCCAACAATTATTGCCAAATTTTAAAAGAAAAGTCGACAGAGAACTGGAGGAAAAAAACAAGTAATTAACTTGCAAATTTCATTTATATTTTGTCGAATATTTTTTAAATTTTTCGTTTTGTTTCAGAATTTTATCAGAACATCCACATTTACTGCAATTATACAAAGATTTGGTTATCACTCAAGTGCTAACTAGTGAAGAATTTTGGGCATCACATGCCAAACAATATACGCAACAAAAACCACAAAAGCAGGATATTGGTAAGGTTTACTTTTTTTGCCACATGTCTCTTAATTTTGTATGAAGTTTCATAGTACCCGGCAAATTATTTATTTATGTAAATTTTTGCTATAATCTAACCCAAAGCTCGCTAATAGGCAATTTGAAGCTGTTTAATATAGTAATAAGAAGAGCAGTACTGATTTTGAGGATTTTATTAATTATCCAAATTCCTATTAATCGCAAAAGACACACTAAGCCTCGCTTATGGCTGTTATTTCATATTAATGACATATAGATTCATCATTGCTCACGCAACTATAGTGTGGAACTCGCTTCCACTTAATGTGAAGCAGACTGACACCCTGCAGAGGTTTAGGGGATGTTTTAGGTATTTCAGTGGACTTTAGTAACCCTCTCTTGGGATCGATACTAGTATTCCTAAACCTGCATCCTCTAAAATCTAAACTCTAATTTAAACTCCAAAATATAAAATCAATATTATTTCTTACCGCCAATCCATTCAATGCGTTACAAACAAGGTAATTTCTCTAAATAAATTGAATTGAATGACAACATAAAAAAGTTTGTTTTGAAATGCAGAATGGTTCTCTCACTAAATTGTTTCATTTCCTTTTCAGGTGTTTCGGGAGCATTTTTAGCCGATATCAAACCACAAACAGATGGCTGCAATGGACTGAAATATAATTTAACAGCCGACATAATAGAATGTATATTTAAAGCATATCCAGCGGTAAAACGCAAACATAACGATAATGTTCCTGCCAAACTTTCCGAGTCCGAATTTTGGACCAAATTTTTTCAATCACACTATTTTCATAGGTTACCGTCGAATCACATTTTATTTAGAATATAGAAATAATGAAAAATTATTTTTATAGAGATCGTATCAATGCCGGCACCAAGGATTTATTTACAGAATGTGGTAAAATCGATGATCAAGCACTAAAAATAGCGGTGGCCGAAAAATCTGGCGATGTCCTATTGGATTTACGAACGTTTGAAGATAATTCATTGGAGGAAGGTTTTGGTGGTGCTCCCTCAAAAACAAATGGTGTAAATAGTGGTAATATAGTTCATCAAAGTATGATAAAACGATTCAATCAACATTCAACAATGGTACTAAAGTCAATGATTATTTAGATTTTGATCAAGTTAATGACATTTTATTTGGGTAACATTTATTTAGGTCCTCAATACATGCGTTAGTTCAGTGCCTATTGCAAATGGCCTTTCTAAAAATGATACACACAAAATCGATGCCATAAATAATATTCCAAATGGTGTCAAAGAGAAACACAAAAGAACCAATGCCGTACTAAATGATAGTTTACCAAGTGTTACACCATCAATTATTGAACCAAAGACTAAACAAGCTAGAATTTTAGAAAAGATCAAATATGATGACTTAGAAGTAGATAGTATTGTAACAACAGGGCCAACACAATTAAATTTAGCAAAAGTCGAAAGATATTTACAAGGTCCTGTTCCGATAACTAATGCTGATTGCAGTATAGAAGAGCCACGTGAACTAGAATTAACACAGTATCATATACTTAATGACACTGAATCGTGGAGTACACGAACACCACACAAAGTACTTGTCAGTGCAACATCAGCAGTTAATGCTTTGGGTGAGCTTAGTCCTGGCGGTGCACTTATGCGAGGATTTCAAGAACAATCACTAGCTCGTACGTTTAATTTATATCGTTATGGTAAATATATTTTAATTAAATTATTTATATTTTTAGAATTAGTGCCTCCGGATGTTGAAAAAGAATTGAGAAATTTGTATTTATCACTCAGTGAGCTTTTAAAGCATTTTTGGCATTCATTTCCACCGACAACACCCGAAAACGAAGCCAAAGCCCTTCGAATGCATGAAGCGTTGCTACGTTTTCAAGGAGCCCGCCTGAAACCATTTGAAGTAAGTAAAAATATTACGATTTTTCTTTATTTTAGTCTATGATTGCATTAACTTTTAAAAGAGATTAGGGGTGGTATAAAGTGAATCACATGTGCATATCGAAACACGAATATACTAAAGAACGCATTGAAATAATTTAACGACATTTTTGATTTCGTGATTTAGTTTCAAGAGAACTTATTGTATTGAGCACCCCTTGATGGGGGTTTCGTTAAGTGTGTTTTCTCCCACTAAGATATAGTTTTTTGTTTTTAGGAACGTGCCATGCGTGAACTATCTCCACTAGGTTCATCACTAACCCAACACCTAAATCAGTTACTACAGTTAGCCGCTCGAAAATTTGCAACATGGCAAGAGCGACGAATCCGACAACACAGGTAGCCTTTTGCAAATGCCCCAAAAATCATTTACTAAATTACACAACAAATAACAATACAAACACAATAATTAGGTCAGATATGTTAATTAAAAACAATTTTTTTACCATTTATTGTTGTAAAAGCGAAAAAAAAATTTCAATTAGTTTTTTTTTATTTAGAAAATTTATTATATTTCCGGCGAGTTTTTTTTTTTTTGATGAAAAGTTACTTTATGTTTGTTTACTATCATTATTATTATTACTATTATTATAATTATTAATCTAAAAAAGTGCTGGAATAAAACAAAAGAAAATAAAAATAAATTGTTGAATGTGAATGAATAGGAAATGTATATTTAATAATAAAATGAACCAAGTTTATAAAAGGAATACAAGGATTTCTTATGTATATATAGGAGAGTGAGAATATTCCAAAAATAATTAAATTTATACCAAGAAAAGCTATCAATTAATTATTTTTACTAGCTTGACGTATTTAATAGAAGGTCCATATTAGAATCCTTGGGATATCAATGAGGGCCGGCGAGTGAATTTCAGATTCTGGGTTAAAATAACACTAACAAATTTTATAAGACCGGTAGATTCTCTTTGGAAAAAAATCTCTAATATGCCCGCAATGTGATTTTGATCCCAAACCCCCACGAGGTTTATCAGCACACGCAAAATGTGTAATAGTGTTAGTGGTTTGTTTAAAAGTTCGGTGAAAATTATCAATCGAAATGTTGGTAAGTACACCGATTTTCGATTTTCAATTTTGGATGTTGCGGTTATATAAACTGTCATTAAGCTCACCATCATTTTAGTTGAAGAACATAAAATCAAAACGTAAATACTTGTTTTTTCTAATATTGGATCAATTTGTAAATGTTGGTAAATTTGAATTTTACTATAATGGCTATAAGTATATTTGACATTTTACATTTTATTGTTGTTATGTTATTGTTTTGTTAACGTAAACACGAAAACATAGTTCAAATAGATAAAACGTGCTTCGTAGCTTGTCTCAATTCGTTTTGGTTTTGGATCAAAATCATACTCCCGGTAAAATATACCTACTAAATAAATCCATTCCAAAAATCATTTCCGATCAAAATGGCTCCTGAACAAAATTGTCATTGGGTAGTTTTAAGATATATTTGTGCATAATACCCACAGTTCGTAGAAACATTTAATTTTAATGGCATTATCACAATCCTATACATGCATTATTTTGTCGTTTTTACTATAAACCCAGCGAGGGCCAACGAGCATTAATTCATGCAGGCGCCCTATGTTTTTACGTTCAATCAATAATTTTCAAAAAAAATAAAATATTCATACTCCTATTTTAAATTTTATTTATATAATCGATTCACTTGTCAGGACACCCTAATGTAGATTCAATCTAGATACGCCCCGATAAAAAAAATTTCGTATTTATCGTAGTATTTTATCGTTTTCTTGTCAACTTGTATGGTTTGTTTTAACATTTAAGCTTATTGTAAATCAGCTCAAGCGTAAAACCGAACGGTATGTAAAAATATTATTACATATTTAAATCACATTTTTTTATGCGAGAAAACATTTTCTTATTAGGTACTTACCTACACCTATAATACCTACCTATTAAATGTCGTTATTTTTAAACCATGTTCATGTAAACTATAAATTTGTGATATAGCTACATATTAATATTAATTATTATAGCAACTTTGTTACCTTTACAAAAGAAGTTCGCTAATGAGAACATTGAGATACTATTAAAGATTGGACAAATTAAAAAGTTACGAAGGATAATGAAAGGACAATCTCGCCAAAACCGGGACGTATGTATAGTGTTAAATGATAGATTTTATTTATTAATAATTTTGCCTAATGATTACTCGACATTTTGTTGCAAATAAAATTAATGAATTTAATCTTTAATAGTTAGGGCGAACTACATATGTAGGTACTTTGATTATATAAGTAGTCCAAATTTTAGTGATTCATGTTGCGCTATTGTTTTGCGAGAATACAAAACTATTAGAACTAAAGATAAGTATTAGAATTAGGTGTGTCCGTGTGTCTAATAATATTTATTTCAAGTTAATAAGTAGATATTTATCACTTATTTCAAAACTGAAAAAAATACGTTTTAATTTTCTTTCTATAGATATGTTGAGAGATAATTCTTTGTTTATGTTGTTAAGAAAAGAAAAGTTCAAAGACAAAATGTCAATGACACAATGACTATCTGTTTTCTGTCTAGATAAAAACATGTTCCCTATATACGTAAATCCTGAATAGCTATCCTACCCTATTGTTTTGTTATTCGTAATTTTTATTTATTTTTGTCTTCCGATAAAATAATAAAATTGATGTTTCGCCACTATTTAAATGACAGTGATTGATTTTAATTTCGTTAGATTTGTGTTAGAGAAATCAGTACATTTATACATACAATACAAAATATAATGTATTTGTATTGTATAGAGTTAAAGTATATTTAGATTATAGAGTGGGAGTTTCCAAACTTTTTCAGTGTTTGAATCTAGTATTTACATTCAATTTCATCCCGAAAATGTGTTCGACTCAATAGGAGTTCGCGAATTTGGTTTTAAAAACCGCTGACAAAGATAATATACAAATAAATATAATTTAATCTGTTGTCATTTTGCTTGACTAGCATGGATATTCATGTACTTATGTAAACTGTAAATATATACAATGTAGGGTAATTAAGATAATTTTGTATGTATTGTATGTTTGGTGTATTGTGAATTAAATAAAAATCTTTTTTGCAGAAAATATTCTGCAAAGGCAAAATAGTTAAATAATCCATAAAAGTTTGCGACCTTTTTTTCCTATACTAAAAGAGCTTCGAAATTTCAAGCAAAAACGGATTTCGGCTAAAATGAAATTACAAAAAGATCAAAGCACCATTTATGTTTTATGGTAAACTTTAGTTCCAATCTTTTTTGCATAAATAATTTTTTTTTTTTCGATTGAATAGCCAAATATTGCCGAGAAAATCATTAAATTATATGTAAAACAAAACTGGTTATGTTCTCGTTGCCTTTGTCCATAAAATTGTCATATTCTTCATTAAATCAAGTGTTGTTGAAGGGAGATGAGACTTCTAAGTCCAAAAAAGTGGAAAAATTTCTAAATTCATTAATGAAATTCTATATACATAGAATAATTAATGGAAATGGAAATATAAAGGTTTTACGGTTTATCGAGCATAAAAATATCAATAATAAATAGAATCACCTATTAACACGCACCCTATAAACAAGATTAAGATCCAAGATTCTTATTAGAAACAAGACTTTTTCCAAGCATGAAGCAAACTTTTTATTTGAAGGTACACCATCATAAGACAAAAATTTTATTAAGCTAAAGAATAATTATATTCTATTTATTATTTTCTATTTAGGAATTGTTAAAACTTCAACAAGTAGGTATTTACATATGTAGGGAAAAGTATTTCGATGAATTTCTAAGATCCTAATGTTTCAATTCACCGAATGTCATCTCGCATACTTAGCTCATATAGCTAAGTACTTTATCGTTATACCGGAAATAATCAACCAAAGAAAATGTTAAACTATAGCCAATTTTTTTTTGGTTTTTCTTTAGACTCAACTATACATTAAGAAACGACGATTATGCAGAAAATAACTTTTAGGGCGGAAAGCTAAGACTTCCGTGTATTGTTTTTTTTACCAAAGACAACTCTTCATCAAAACATTGTTTTAAATCTGTAATCAGCCTTCGCTCGTCTTCTTTATCTTTACAGTATTCAATATGTGTATATATGTACCATTAAGTTTCATAATTAAAATAAACGATACTAAATAATTAATAAAAATTAAATCATCTTTAAAGTACTTCATTTAAAAAATAACACAATTTAAAATTTTTGTATTTTTTTTTATCTCCTTTTACCTTTGTTCGTCTTTTAGTATCCAGAAAGTTTTCAAAAAAAATCCATAATTGGTCACGACTATACAATTTTTCTCACGCTGCAGCCTAAAATATATTAAGGATGAAACTTTTTCAAGTAAGTATATCAATTATCGTAACCGGAGTAGCGGTCGTTATGAATTAAAAACTTTTTTGGTTGTATTATAAGGGCGGCATAAGCAATTAAATTAGATGTAATTTTCCAACAAGCTTCTGCAGTCCTATTAAATTGACCGAAACTTCAGTTTTTGTATGTATATTGGGTTCAAATTGAAGTACATATACTGTGTGGTCGAACTTTATATTATTAGAGAAGTTCGGAGAGAGATATTTTTGGTATTTATTTTAAAAAACAATTTTAAATATAATGAAATAAAAATTTTTGTACTTATGTACTAGGAACTAGGCGGTAGAGAAAATGTTTTAAAATGTTCTTCAAAATAAGTATAGCAATTGTATAAGTAGATGATGGAACATTTAAACTAAATGTGGGAATTACGTTTAAACGTTTAATGTTTAAAGCATCGATATATTCATTTATATAACTGTAAAATACACTATATTAAATTCGGTATATTTTTATTTGCTTCATAAAATTAGGATGATAAAAAATTCTATACAACTGGTACGAGGGGTTAAAATAGTTCTCGATCACTGCCTAAAAAGCTTGCCACCGTTACGCTAACCAATAAACCATTTTTTTTTTAAATTAAAGTTTGTTTCCCAGGAATTTTGCGTCTCTTTAGAATTTGAAATTTTCTATATCTACTTGTTTCCTTTGGGATATGTAATATATTTTTACAATAAAAGAATCGCAAATCTCTTGTTGCAGATAAAAGCCCTTGCGCGTCTTGTGTATTATTTCGAAGCTATAGCTTTTATATTAATTTACCTATGGGTTTGTATAATGTATGTATGTACATTGTACAATGTATATATATATATACCTACGTATGTACATAAATGTAAAGGGCGCGTTTTCACTATAAGAATACGAGTATATGGATATTTTCTATTTTCTTGGGAAAATAAGATTTTTCATAAGCAATACAAATGTCTTTGAATATAACGCTACAGTACTTCTGGTATATTCTGAATTACCAACATTCAAGCATTCATAAACAATTCATAGCATAATTTATTTCTTAAACTTTAATCCAGATAGATTATCCTTAAATGTATTATCCACCCCGAAAGTATGCGCTAATTTGATCTTCATATAGTTTTAAATAAATATTGCTTATTATAGAAAATAATATTTTAAACGTCAGCTTAAAATGAAGGGAAAGAAGAGGGAGGAGAGAGTTTGGCGTTAAATCTGTAAGTGATGATGCAGAAAAAAAAAGTTGAAAAAAAAAATAGTAAAACGTGAAAATATGACGAAGGAAAATGAAAGTGATTGGCAATAAATAGTGAGGAAACGAGTGAAACTGGAAAATTAATAAGATAACAGTTATAATGTATGAGAACAGTGGAACAAGGTAAAAAGAAAAGGAAATAAGGAAAAGGGTAAATAAATTGTAATTTATAGGACGAATAGCAGACGTTACAAATTTATTCATAAAATAGGAAAAAGAAAGGAGCCGAAAGTAGGAATATTTTTTTTCACGTATATACATATATGTTTGTATACATACCAACCCATTGTGCTTACCTTGATATTCGCTCAATATACAAATAACAAAATTTTTAACGATTTAAAATACTACTTGTACCTACTTTTTCAAGTATTCTCTCTACAACCACTTATGGGACTGTGTAAAATTAAAAAAAAAATACTTGAAAAAAAAAGTTAAAAGTTACACGAAAAGTATCCGAAAAAGTACTTAGAAAGATACTTACATACTGATAATATGATTTCTTTATCAAAATTTATTATTATCTATAATTATTGATCGAGTGAAAGAAAAGGCGATGGCATATACAAGAAGAAGTACATCAAATGTAAAATTATAAAGGGAAATCTAATGTAAAATCGGTGGTTGAATACATTTTCCTAGAGATTTATGTACTTAGTTTAGTAATTCCGTCTATGTGCTTCTACAGTATACATATACATATGTATATAAACTTCTTGAAATTCTCTTAATCATTTTAATTGAATAGTAATAATGCTACGTATTACATACATACATATATGTACTAATTTTCCATTATTCAAACTATATACAATAGCGTTTTAGTTATATTGTTGTGCAATAAGTAATAGTTTCATAATATACCTAGTTATATGTAATTAGCATAATTTCCAATCTACTTAATTTCTCTAGTAAAAATTACCGAACCGTATTTTAGAAAATGGTTAATTATATACATTTATAAGTTAATAACAAAACTATACACATATCTTAATATTAAAATACAATACAATACACAAAAAAAATTAAGAGATTAAGTTAAAAATATAAGTTCTATTACAATCCCATGTCGCATGTCGCAGCTGCAAAAAGGAGAACGAGCCAGAAATGCTCGAACACTTTTTCTGTGCATGCCCGGCATTAAACAGAACCAGGTTCAAGACACTAGGTAATCACAGGCTTAACCACCTGGGAGAAATCAACAAAAAAAAACAGTCAACGAGGTGTTGGGATCCCTTAATGCCTCTAAATGGCTGTAGCCGAACCTCCCGAGTGACCATAACGACAAATAGGGTGTTCAGTGGTATCAAAACGGCACAACTGTGCTAATTGGAGACCATAGGTCTCGCCACTCTAACCAAACCAAACCAAACACTCCCATAAGTTTTTACTACAACTATTGCATTTGTAATTATAATTAAAATCTTTTAGGCTAAATCTACCTACCTTTATATGTACATGTACATATGTACATATGTTTATGTACATAATATGTATCTACATTAACTTTAAAACAAAGAAGCTTTTTTTCTGCCATTTTTGCCATTATAAGCTATAGATTAAATGCTGACCTAAAAATTAACAATCAGTCGACAAGGGCTTGGATGGGTGACTCTGATGAGAGTGGGTGGTTCTCCATAGCATTTATGTACCGGTGAATTTATGGAAATGAAAAAATAATATATATAAAGGAAATTAAATTTAAGTTAAGGATGAGATAGTAAATTTAATGTACCTACTATATGGTAAAGATAAATGCTGTTGAATAGCGTTTTAGTTGATATATAAAAAGAAATCAGAAAAGTTTAATATATGATTAAGGTATAAGAAATATTATTTATATTATATAATTTAAAAAAAACCAAAAATGAATAAGCTATATTTATTAATTTTTGGATTTTTTTTTAAATTTATCCACTCATTATACATAAGTAGGGAGTAACAACACGAAAGTTGGAAATTGTATCTACTATGGTTGAATTTGACATTCGTAGGTCTGTCTTATAGACATTTTTATAAGAAAATATTCCAAAATAGTTGTAATATAATCTTCCTATAGGATCAGTGTGACCGATCGTTCTAAAACGTACTAAAACGTAACTAATTGGTTGTTCGACGTTGTGTGCATTCGATTGTTTGAAATAGAGGTTTTTTGACTTGGTTATGTGAACAAGTAATTTACAAGTAATAATTTTTTTTAAATTTGTATAAAAGGATGTCTTCCTTATAACAATTCATGACTGATATATGTAGGTATATGTTGTGAAAGTAGAACTATTTTCATATATAGTAGTTAGTGTTGAATTTTAGTGAATCTGGTCATGCATGTTGTGTATGGCAACGGAGTTAGTTTTTGAATTTTGATTGAATACTCCTTATTATATATAAGATAGGATCATACATATGTATATGTAGTCATAACATAACAGATCATATTTATTGATATAAAGTCCATAATAGAAACGCCAGTTACTCTTCTTCAAATATTTATTGAACTTTTATCATACTTGACATAACAGACAATAAAACTGAACCAATACTAACCAGAAACTGAAACGATATTGTGTGGGGTCGAGAATTTAAATTTTGTAGAAATAATTGATGATGATGAACCCACGAACGGAAGATAAATGTTTCTCTTATTAGGATTTCACTTTAAATATTGCTATTATGCTTGGTATTCTGATACTTTCGTAGTTTTTTTGAAATTCAAACTAATACCCCGGTTTACATCGCTATTATAACAATCCCAGTTATACTCATTCTTGTATCATATCCAGTAGATATAATTCTATCATTCCGGACTATAAGCTTTTCGGAATTTATGCGGAATAATTATTTAGCGATGCAATTAGTGCATAACTAGAAAATAATGATTAAGCGACAATAAACTTATAAAATGGTTTTATATCCAAATACATATAATATAAATATACCACTACTACCCCATACACTGATTGTTTATTAATTAACATCAACATAATATTTATTACAGTAAACATTTGTGTTCATCCATATATTGTATAATTTTGATTGTCCCTAAATTTCACATAACATAGGACACATCGAAGGTGGCCGGCAGTGGTTTTCAACTGCAAGAAATAAACAACAACGGCGCACTAAAATGCTTTTTGCTTTTTGACCTATTAACCGCAACCCAATCTCTGTAGTTCACTTAAACTCATTCCATCTCTTCATACCTTTGATTTTCATGCCTCTATGTCTATATATTTGGTTAAAGCTACTATTTCCCGGATAACGAGATTATGGCAAGAGTATAGGTCCTAACAATATTGAAAAAGATATATGTACGCATACGTACATAAGTATATATGCACACAGTATGTATGCATATGTATTTTGTATGTATGTATTATGTATAACAAACATAACTATATAAATACATATGTAGGAAAAGCTTAGCTCAAACCATCCATTTGATTAATTGTTTATTCATCTACCTGTTTTCGACTATATATAAATTTCCATGACATTTTGTATCTCCTTACATAGGGCGGTGGTGGTTCCAATCCTTCAATAAACTCTTTAAACAGCTCTTCATTCAATTAAAATTATAAACGTTTTTGGGAAATTGCTCTAAACCGTAGAAAACCACGATATTTTAGGAAAGATTTTTGTAAATGGCATAATTGGAGCTATACATAACCGACAATAAACTTGAAGGTTTTGGTATAGATTCATTCTAAAAATATACGAAGTAGGGATAATTTTAATATTGAATTGGAATTGGAAGTAAAAGACGACTGCCAGCTTAAGTTAATTTGTGTTTGAACAATTTTAGCTGATATATGATTTATGAAGCTTGGTTCTCATTAATAAGTCAGATTTATTATTCATGAGCAAACGGTTAAAATTAATTTGATTATGTTGGTTAGAGAATGTGTTAGAATTTGAATAGCGAATTCAAGATTTTCATTTTAGATTGAAATTTCTGAAGTATAATAATATTTAGAAATTTTTAATTAAAAATCTAAAACATAAGTGCATGCCTTTGTATTTAGTATTGTACCTATACATATCATTACTTACAACGAATACATTAGACGGAGAGTGCCTTAATGCGAAGTCAGACAGGTAGAATATTTTCCGAGAATGTAAAAATAGAAATATCAATTCCCCTGGAAATTGTACTATTACCAGATTATTGATGAAAATATGTACATAAGTAAAAAAGGTGGTATAAATATATACTCGTATATCATCCGATAGACAGACGGCCTTAAAAGCTGGCTGTTCTTACACACCATGTACTCGAAATGGAAAAAAATGTGAAATATCTAAATCAATGCTGTAAACACCAATATAGAGGGAAAGCTTAACAATGAAGCTATCCATTAAATGTCAGCATAATTTTCCTAAAAACAAAAAGTTCACCAAAATATTACCAATCAATGTCATCAAAGTCAATTAGACAAAGATCAGAATTCGGATAATAAATTTATTGATTTCAAATTGTTATCTAAGAAATTGAATAGACATGTTGTATTGCACTTAATAGGGTGAGATTGCTGGGTGATTTTAATATCACTGTTGTAAACTATTCTAAACTGTTCTTCATTTTTAAATTTTGTACCTATATTTGAGAATCAATACTAAAGAATCAATCTACATCTACAAAACATTTACTTATTGTGTAACTGTATAGGTAAATGCAGAAATTTATTTCATTTAATTTGTCAATAAACCAAAATTTGTTTTTGTAATTTGTATTTTAAATTTGTGTTTTTTTTTTGTATTGATTTTACCCTTTTAAAGGTAAAGCCACAAACGGCGCCTAAACAAGCACTCAATTTTTTCGGAAATTAATATAAAATGTTTTATATTTAAATAAACATTTCTCGAATTTTTTTTTACTTTCGACAGGAAATCATGCCTTGTATTGTAATTATAAAAAAATATAACAAAGTTTTGCATGAATAATTTTTTGAAATGCTATAATTCAGTAATATCGTACCTCTGTATATGTATACCTATACATATTTATTATATAATTAGATAATAACCTACACCTATACATATATAATTATATGATCTAGAAAAGTATTTTTACAGTCATTAGGTAATACACATTTTAATTATTTTTAATTTCTTCGGTCAAGGGTTAAGGGAAATTATCGGAAAAGTTAATATTTATTGGATTCAGGAAACATAAATTTATTTCAGATTTTCACAATTTTTCATTAGGCTGGACTATTATATGAATTTCTATCAGCAATTATTTATTACCATAATTCTAAAATGATGCATAAATAGTTATCTCCTAAACTATGGGATAAATATTCTATAACAAATTCATAACTCCTAAACTATGAGCCCGTTGTTCGTCTAAAAAAATAAATATCAAAAATTCAGGGCCCCCTCATCTTCGCCGACCCTTATTACTGTAAGCTGTAACGATAGGTATTTGGTACATCTACCTGAGTATAATTCTACGTTAATTAAGAAATATTTTAGATTTATAAAAAAAAAGCTAACTATCCCTAGACATAAAGCAAAGTTCGAGTTATAATCTCCTTATTTATATGCATTGTCCGTAATATAAAGAAGAACTTATATTTTATAATAAGTACATATGTATATATATATATATATATATATATATATGGATTATAATATACGGATAGATTCTCTAAGAAATATTCTACCCATTTCCAAAAAACACCCATCATGTTAACTCCAATCTATATGTTCATCGTATACTATCAAAGTGAGAGCTTGCAACCAGCGCAATTTCACCATTTTTTCTCAAACGAAGCAAAGTCCATACCAATCTACAATCTTACTGCAATTCAGGAGGATGAGACACAGAATCAAGCGCATCCGTATTTTCATTTCAGTGCATTTAAATTCAAATCTCTAAACTACATTTATAGCAAGTGTGTGTTATATATAGTCAGACCAATTGTCAGACACATGCTGTTGGTTGATATGAAGTCATGAAAATGAACAAAGCGCGTGCGAAAATTCCGAAAAATAACTCCAAAAGAAAATAAATACACGAACACCGAGAAAAGAGAGAGGCAAACTAACTCAACGCTAATGAGAATACATACAACATTTTGATATTTCATTCATTCAGTTTATCTATTCCTATGAACGTAACGGGTCGTTTGCGTGACACAGTATTTGCATGTTGTATCTATACACCCGCTCTTGATATGCCGGTTCAATGTTACTGTTAACGAATTTCCTTTTGTTTTTCCAACGAGTCCAACGTGTGTTTTTGGTGCTTAATTGAAAATGTTCAAAAGTGTTGGTACTTCTCTCATTAGACATGTTTATTTCAAATAAATCTGAGAACCGAGACCACTTAGCACTAATTGAAATTTGTCTAGTTCTTGTACATAGTAGTAGTAGGAGTTGCATGTTAGTTATTAATTATATTTAATGTTAACTCAACTGTTTTATTCATTTATTTAATGGTGGAAAATGCAATTTATGATGGAAATATTTTCATAATGTGGTGATTTGTACTGTGTATGTAACTAATTTATTTCACCATTTAGTGTATAAATTAAGGTACATAACACGGTACCTACCAGTAATTTTTCAATATATGTAGGTTGTAGGTACCTAAACTAAAAGGGAAAATATGTGCGTGTCAAAGTTGATTTTACCTAAGAGACATAATTTACATTTATACCAGAGGAAGAACAACAAAAATATTTCAATTTGTATGCAAAAATGGTAAACGTGCTTTTTCGATATTTCGATATTTCGATATTTCGATTTCGAGATATTCATTTAAGTTTAAATCAAGTGAAGTGTGTAGAGTGTTTTAGTGGAACATGTGCGATTCACATGAGTTTGGTAAAGATTTTGTTGTGACTGTGTAAAAATGGGAAATGCGTGTAAGAATGTGATTCATTTGCTGTTAAATGTCAACTTGGAATGGAGTGATTCATCGATATAATTTTTTAATTATATATGTATATTTATAGATATATTGGACAACCAAATACTTTATCAGAAATCTCTACATGTACAAGTACATCAAGAAAAATCGGTAAGGTTTTATATTTAATGTAAATATTACATACATAGGCATTTTCAACATCAAACAATTGATTACAAAATATATTGCACAAAATATTGGACCAAAATTGCGATTTGCCCACATAAAAGATTTATTTCATATTTTTAGGGATATATTATACAATAACATACGTAGGGAACATTTTTTCGTTTTTAATATGATGCTGTGTGGTGATATGTTTGCCGTTCAGTCATATGTGGAAGAATTATTGATGATGTAATCATATTACAGATGACATTTCTGTTCAATACGCTTCAAATAAAATTGAAATATTACTTTCTTTCAACTATACCCTTTTTAAACTGAATAAATATAGAAAAGAGAAATATTTAAATACAACCCCTAATTAAAAAATTTCATATAATATTTTTGATTCAGAATTTAATTTTCTATTACAACTGATTCATAGCCCCACGTTGTACGTATAGTGTTTTTAAATTTGTCATGGTAAGTAATTAATAAAATTAATATTAATAATAATGACTTCTTTACAATCAAAACCAGAGCCAAAAACCCTCGTGGTTTGCTGACATAGTTCATTATACACACTAATATTCCTATAATCAAAACTTTACAGATCAACAAATAAATAAAATTAAGAAATTTTTTTTTTTAATATATTGGAAAATTTAAACGACCTGGCGGAATTAGTTGATTTAGCACAGCTAGTGGTTATAGCGGATGATGTTAGAATGAAATAAGATGAACTTAACTTAAACAAAAAATTTTTGATAAACTAAAAATTTTTGAAAAACTAGTACAACATTCTGGAAAACTAGTAAAAAAAAATGCTGAATAAAAAATGGTTTTACCAATATAAAAGGCGCTGTTAACCAATGAGTAGTGGAAAGAGACAATAGATTTTTGATGGCTTTGGTTTTTGGTTTTGATTGTAGAGGGGGCATAAGGGTATTTTTGAAATTTTTTTTTTTAAATAATGGAACCACGCCATTTGGACCAAAGATTTATACTAATTTTGAAATTGTAATAATCTGTTGTATGAAGACTAAAATTAATTAGCATATCACAAAAAAGTACAAAAAGAGCACGATTCGATTTTCATATATCACGGCGAACTATTGTTGAAAAAATTTAGTCAAATAATTTTCTTTTCTTATTCGAGGCTATATATAATATAATATCTTTCCTTTATTCAAATAAGTATATAAATATTATTCAGAGACTTAGAGTGCCGAAATGGTTCTAACCTATATTCCTAATAAAATAGGGAATAATGTGCTGAATTGTATTACACCAACAGAATAATATTACTTCAATGGTTTCTCTTTTCATTGTTGTTATGTGGGTAATTTTACCAGAGATTAGGTCTATGAATTTTCATCCCCATTCTATTGTATAGAACGGTGTCACCCAAACATAATATTATGTTACAATATTTTTTTTTGTTATCTATCGTCTCGCAGTAAAAAAAATCACAATGTAAATCTAAACTTCCAACTCGCACCGTATGGCGGACATGTCAATAACCAAATAATGTTTATCTATAACTAACATTTAGTAAATTTGTTGTCGTACAAGTATATTAGCTGAGAATTTTTATGTTCATTCCCATAAACATATTATACATGAAAAAGGTCAAATATATTATAAGATAATAGCCTTATACAACAACAAAAGCACCCAGAAGAATAAGGTCCCTAAGTGTCATGGCGAAAGCATGTAAAATCATACTTTGATGTACGAGTATATAAAAAATGACGTAAATGGTACATTTTACGAGCAATTTAATAAAAAATTAAATGATTTTATTATTAATCTAATATTTTTTTTTTTATTTGTGTAGCGACTCGTAAAAATATCACAATTCATATTTCGATTATTTTGTTTTCTATCGATTCAGTCATAACATATCTGTGGGAATAATAAATAAAATTTAATTTTAATTCAATCATCCATCATAAATATAGTCACATAATACAAAAATATTATAGCTATTTTACATATAAAATATCCCATATAATATATATTATGTAGATACAGTTATGTACTTATACCAAAGACGTACATATATGTATAGAGAAATTTATTGAAAAGTTATATAATCGTAAAAAGGGAGAATAAATTTTGGAAGATGAGAGAAATTTCTTGCTAGTCGAACTGCATATGTCATATTTTGAATGCTGTGATATAGTAACAAGTGGCAATATTGAGGTAGAAAATCGATAAGCTTTTTATGACTAAAAAAAAGCATATTGGGGAGAATGGGTAGAAATCATAATATTCATGTTATTTGATGGAATTTTATGACATTTCATTAGCAAAGTCAAACATTTAAAATCGATTTTAAAAAAACTAAAAATTTGACTTATTAGTAGGTATTGATTGAGTGATTGACATTAAGGCATCTTTCTTGTTTCTATGTTTGCTTACAATTTACAAAGAAATATAGTTCCAAAAGAAAAGGTTTGATTATTTATTCATTACACAAATTACCCTCGAACAAAAAAAAAGAAAAAATTTTATAATTAAGTACATATGTAAGTAAAATAATAAAATGAACTGTTAGAATATGATGTGGTGATCATTTTAAAGTAAATAGATTTCTTTTAAGATGTCCGCCCTTAAATCCTTTTATTCAATCATTTTATGAGCATCTCATATTAAAACGTATAAAAGTGATAAAACTGATAAATAACTTTTTCCTCCTATATAAAGGCTACAATAGCCAATACTTGATGAGAATATTATTTCTTTTACCATAATAAACTTGATTATATCAGAATCTCTCTTTATTCAGTTGCAGAAACTCTAAATAGCGACCCTTTTCACAGAAAAAGGTTCAACAATTGTTATAATCTATACTAATTGAATATTCAATAGAAGACTATCGCAATAAGAAATTTGGCTGGTTATTTGTAAAATTGTCTTTAAAAATCTTATGATAAAGACAGAGGTTACATTTTATGATAGGTGTCCGTCAAACTGTAAATACCAGTGGCAAAGCGTCCTTAGTGTACAAGTTAAACAGTGTTTAATAGAAATTAAACTTAGAAAGCTTCGCCACTGAGAAAAACTTATTTTTAATAGATTTTTTTTTATTTGGTATTCATAACATTTAAACACGTTAGAATACAATATCTTTGTAATCAGTCAAGATACCAGAGCAATCAGTCAAGATTTGTAGACGTTAACAAGATGAAGCAGAATATAATTATGTACATTGTGGGTACATATTTTAACATTTTACATACTTACATGAATAATATATGTATTTAAGTATAACAAAAACCATTCTTTACCATTATTAAAGCTAAAGGTACTTATTCAATACCATTTATTTAAGAGTATGTATGTGAGTTTGAAAACCTATGCTACTCTATATTTAGTTGTCGGCAACAAGAGCTTTCGTTGAGAAAGAAGAAGCGTGCTGGCTGATTCAACATCTTTCAAAGCACATACATAGATCGGTCATGAACTATTGCATGTCTGTTGAAAGTGATATTGACAAATGCACGCGATTTCAACTAACATTAAAAGCATTTTGAGAGATGGTCTAAATCTAAATTCATTGTGATAGGTTTTGTCATGTATAGTTAAATTGTTGCGATATAAAATGAAAAATGATTTTCATATAAATGAATGAATGATGATGAGAAAATACGATGTGTTACTATTTAAATTTTTTTTGTTAAGTCTATAGAACAACTGAAAAATCAGACAGAACATGTAAACGTTAAGCCAAAAGTCGATTAATATTTAATATTTTTCCAAGTAATACAATATTCCCCCTATGAGTTTAAACCTGAAAATGAGCCAAAGTATAATAAATATATGGTTATAACAGTTAATAAGTAAATGTTCCCAGTTCTCCATATTATTGACAAATTTTAAAGTTTACCGATCTTAAAAATTCTAATATTGACAACTTGGAATTACGAAAGTACTATATCGATTAATTGTATTCAAATTAAAAAAAAAACTAAAGGTGCGACTTGCAATAAGCATGCAAAGGTGTCATAAACACTGAATCAATTATATTTGCGAAGTCAATATATGTTTATGTATGTACAATTGAATCACTTGAAGAGTGATTTCAATTAAACGTAGAGGTAATATAATTTTCTGTATAATTACATTAAAGTGTATATACAAATCTGTCTCTATATATATATATACATATATACACTGTGCACATGTACATAAGTATATATGTAGTATATACCTGTGTTTACCAACTTTATACAAATATAAAATCAATAAACCGATTACATTTTCACAATTTCTCATGGCCTGATTCTATTTTTCCCCGTATAATTGTCGAGGATATAAAAGGAATCACCGAATTTATCTCAAATGGAGTAGGTTTTTCACTTGCCAT